>PVLC010003469.1:37768-50607 GCA_004027655.1 Graphiurus murinus
TGTAATCCCAGCATTCGGGAGGCTGAGACCGGAGGATCCGGGTTCGCGGCCAACCTCAGCTACCTAGTGAGGCACTCCGCAACTTAGTGAGACTCGGTTTCAAAATAAAGAATAAAAAATAGGGCTGGGGGTGTAGCTCGGAGGTAGAATGCCCCTGAGTTCAATCCCCAGTACCGCAAAAAAAAAAAAAAAAAAAAAAGAAGTAATGCCCAGGAACATGGCAGATTTGTGTACTTGGTATAACTCAACAGAGTGGTCTGCTAGGCACTTACTACAGGCCAAAGACACTTGGTGCAGGAATGCCCCTGCCTTCAGGAATGAGATTATATGAAGAAACATCTACAACTGGGTGTGGTGGTACACGCCTATAATTCTAGTACTTGGTTGAGACAAAAGAATCGCAGGTTCGAAACCAGCCTCAGCAACTTAGTGGGGCTCTCAGCAACTTAATGACACCCTGTTTCCAGAATAAATAAATAAATAGGTCTGGGGGTATAGCTCAGAGGTAGAATGCCCCTGGGCTCAGTCCCCAGCAACACACATACACACGAAAGAAAAGGAAGGAAGGAAGGAAGGAAGGAAGGAAGGAAGGAAGGAAGGAAGGAAGGAAGGGAGTGAGTGAGTCTTCCAGCGTTCCTCTCACCTGCAGGTTGCCAGATGAGCCCCTTCAATAGGTCCCTCACAGGTTAAAGAGCAGCCTCCAGCCTTGCTAGCTGCGGGTTTGTTTCACCTCCCCCGTTCCACTCCATGGATCCCAAACGAGAGCGCCTGCCCTCTTTACCCCAAGTCCCCCACCTGTGTCCTGCTCTCTGACACCCAACTTTGCTCATGTTGGTCTATCTGCCAGGAATGTCCATCTTTTCCTCTGAACACATGGTCTTTCTCCTCTCCCCGCAGTGACCAGCCCCAGGCTACTTCTTTGCTCTTCCCTGGCATTCACACATCCCTCCTTCCCAAGCCTGGAAATGACTGGTCGGTGTCTGAGAGACCCTCGAGAGCAGAGCCAAGTCCTCCTCTCTGCTTGCCCAGCCCAGCACCCAGGAGGCACTCCAGAAATTTGGAGGGAAGGGAGACAGACTTTAATTTTTAATAAACTGACCTCCCCATAAAAGCTGCACCAATTTCCCCCTGCTGCAGCAGTGCTCACACCCGTCAACTGTGCCATTCCAGGTACACTGTACCCTACACATGTGCTTGCACACGAGTGGAATGGAATATACATACATATGGTTACGTATGGCATCGATGAAAGAGTGGAGACTGCGTTCCATGAGGTTTCTTTATAACAAGAGATTGGAAGCAACCTTAATCGTATTGATGGAGATTCTAGTTAAACAAATTGTGATATATTATCTAGTTGTTGAAAAGGAAAGAGACAGCCCTCTGTGTAGTAAGAGCAAGATAATAAGTGACTACCAACAATGTGGACAATATGCTATGATGTACGTACATTTTTTAAAAGTGAAAAGCAAAGTTTTCACTTGTAGATGCACAAAATGTCCTTGGAAACATACACAACAAGCTGGTAAAGATGGCTATCTTTGGCAAGGGGTACAAGGAAGCTGGAAGCTGGGTGAATTAACTTTTCAACCATAGCCTTTTGGTTTTTTGTTTGCCAGCTTGCTTGCTTGTTTTAACTCATTCTATTAAATAGGCAATACTGCCAGGTGTGGTGGTGCACACCTGTAATCCTGGTACTTGGGAGGCTGAGACGGGCTCTCAGGTTCCTGGCCAGTCTCAGCAACTTAGCCAGGTCCTCCTCAATTTAGGGAGACCCTGTTTCAAAATTTAAAATTAACAAATAGGACTGGGGTTGTACCTCAGAAGGAGAACGCCCCAGTACCACACAAAAATAAAATGTAATACTTGTAGTTGGTACAAAATCTAAACACTGTCAAAGCTCTCTCCTGCTCTGAACCTTTGGGGTGTACATCCTACAGAACTTTCTGAATTTTTGCACCACAGGCTGAATTACCCCTTCAAAAACAAATCAAATACTTAAAAATAACAAACACATCATTAAAATAGTAAACATTTGTTGGAGAAAGGAAGAAATCAACAAAAGAATTGTTGAAGAATTCAGTACATGAAACTGTTGAGTAACCTGCAAAGCAGGATGTGACTAAGTGACAAATGAATTGACGAAAACAAGGAGAAAAGCAGGAGCTGAGCAGTGGAGAGAGCGTCCTACACCGTCTCGCTCTGCGCTTCCTGTGTGTACATCTTCCCTCCCAAGCCAGACCAGGCGGGCTCTGTACTCCTGTTTACTTCCCAGAGCCAGGCATACCAAGGTGTGTCATAAACATTTCTTCCTTCATTGCCACTAGCATGAGCCACTCTCTGGGAAAGGGCTGGGGACACAGTCACCAGAGCCTCCCAAAGCCCAGCCCCGTGTGCAGGACTGCACTATGATGTCTTCATGGACCCCTTCTTTCCTAAAAAATACTGAAAGACATATCCTACAAGCATATTGGCATAAAGGCACATGTCACCCAGGCTGGATTTATTACATACCCATTATTGCCATTCATTTTGTTTCTTCTGATTTTAGAGAAAATTAAACCATTTCCTAGGCCCCCAAAGTATCATGGACCCTGGGCACAGTGCCTGCTGCACCTAGTGGGTGAGTGGCCTCCTGCCCTGAGCCCTGAGCATGGCTGCTACTCGCTACTTGGCAAGAGCAGCCCAACTCTGGGAAGTTCACACCATCTTTGGTTTTTGTTTTGTTTTGTTTTGGGGGAGGGGTACTAGGGATTGAATCCAGGGGTGTTCCACTTCTGAGTTACACCCCCAGTCCTATTTTTATTTATTTTGAAACAGGGTCTAAGTAGTGGAAGGCCTAAGTTCTGAGAGTGGCCACAAACCTGTGATCCTCCTGTCTCAGCCTCCCAAGTACTAGGATTATAGGCGTGTACCACCACGCCCAGCTCACATGGTCTTTGGAGCCCTGGAGACCTAGATTTGATCGCAGCTCCAGCACTAAACCACGGGACCACTTTACAGCAGTGACTAAGGCTTCCTGACATGCCATAACACCCTGAGGAACAGAAAGAATGTATGACGCCTACTAAACGCCCTTTACTAGTGGTCCATTTGTCCCCAAGATGGAAGGGGTATGCCAGGTGGGCCAGGTACATGAATGTCAGTGATAACACTGGTCACAGCCAGGAGTCACAGCCCCTTCCGAGGGCAGCACAGACACCTGGCCTTCTTTTAACATGAGTCTAGAGCTAGTAAGGAAAGAGTGGCATTAAGAGTCAAGCCTCAACCAGGAGTGATGGCTTTCACCTATAATCCTAGTACTTGGGAGGCTGAGACTGGAGGACTGCAGATTGAAGGCTAGCCTCAGCAACTTAGTGAGACCCTGTTTCAAAGTAAAAAATAAAATAAAAATAAAGGGCTAGGAGTGTAGTCCCGAGGTAGAATGCCCCTGGATTCAATCTCCAGTAGTACCAAAAAGAAAAAAAAGCAAGAACCTGTTTCAAAAAAAAAAAAAAAAAAAAAAAAAAAAAAAAAAAATATAAAAAAAAAAAAAAAAAAAAAAAAAAATATATATATATATATATATATATATAGTGTATGTATGTATGTATGTATATATATAAATATATATATATATATATATTTTTTTTTAAGGGCTGTAGGGGTAGTGCAGTGGTAGAGCACCCTGGGTTTAATCCCCTGGACTCCCTCCCCCCCAAAAAAAAGGCAAGCCTCTGCTCAAGGGTTCCCTGCCTCGGCTAATCATAATCACTTGGGTGTTTTAAAAGATACTACATCTCAAACCCCACCCAGACCAAGTTTTTCAGAGTATCTAGTGTGGAGCCTGGGGTGGTTGGTTTGGGGTTTTGTTGTTTCGGCGCCCAGATGATCCTGATCCCGGCCAGGCCTCAGCATCGATGTGGCTGCCCCTGCAGATCCGTGCATGAGCCAGGAAGGACCTTCCTTGTCCAGCATGTGGCTCCTCACCGCCACACCCTCTGAGACCATGAACTCTCAGTGGCTGCCAGAGGCCGATCGAAAGTAGGCTAGCATCACTCGCTCGAGCCCTTCTAAAGCCCTGTGCCCAAACAAGCCTCCAACGCTGCACGGCTTCAGGCCACACCCACCTGGATCAACCTGTGAACCTTCCTGGGCCCAGAGACAAAGGGGACAGCGCATGCCCCTGCCTCACAGACCATACTCCAGCAAGCGCTGGGGGAGGGATGTCCAAGAGTAGGCAGCGGGCCCTCCCCCTGAAGGCCTGGGTGCAGCTAACCCACAGGCTCCAGGACCTCCCAGGCACTGAGTCCACATCTCAGTGCTTTTTACAGGAGGTGCTCATGCACAGTAACTTCTTTTGCGGGGGGGGGGGGCTGGTGATTGAATCCAGGGGCATTCTACCTCTGAGTTTTACCCCCAGCCTTTTTTACTTTATATTTTGAAATTTTTCTTAAGTTGCTGAGAGTCTTGTTAAGTTGTTGAGGCTGGCTTCAAACCTATAATCCTCCTGTCTCAGCCTCCCAAGTACTGGGATTATAGGAGTGCACACAGAGTAACAGTTTTGAGTTCTGCATCCTGATCTGGGAAGGATTACACAGTGTGTATGTGAACAATCAAGGCTTGCACTTAAAATGTGAACTGTACAAGCCTGATGCAGAAGACAAACAAAAGAGAACTCATCTACCACGTGTCTGGAACCGAGGGAAGGAGAAATCTGGGGAGACTGTCTGGAGGAGGCTCTCTTTGAGATGGGTCTAGAAGCAGAGGAAAGCAGGGACCAGAGGGAGTTGGAGGCCCTTGGAGAAGAGAGTCTTGCAGCCATAGCACTGGGGGAGGCTGCTGGGGGATGGAGGAAGGCTGGTTTGAGGGCTAGCAGGCCGCTGCCTCATCCCACCAGGGGCCCACGGGCTGCCATGGCCAGCACAGGTAGCGCATGGAAACTCCCAACTTGCCTCCAAGTATGTCCAAGTCCTTCTCCCCAACAAGACAGCATTGTCTGGGGTTCCAGCGCAGGGCAAGAAAAACAGAGCCCAATTGTGCCTGTCATGATGGGTATGTAATTTATAATAATGTTGGCTATTAAAGGATTTTCAGTAATTAACTGACAGTGGTGTGCTATTTCACTACATTTTTGCCTGTCATAATGATTTTGAACTTTGCGAAGCGGTTTTGAACTTGCTCAGAATAAGCCCTGAATACAAAGGAGGGCAAGATCCTTGCAAACAGGGGGAACGGGGGTTAGACAAACTGGCTGCCCTCCTCCCAGGAAGAGGGAGGAGTCGTGCAGAATCAGGGAGGCTGAGACCCCATCTTCTCGGGGAGCTACAACCCAGCAAAATGCACAGCAGGCCAGATTGGGAGGTAGAGCGAGCCAGTGGTTTCTTCCCATTTTTTAACGTATCTTGCTTGCATCACGCATAGCAGCTAAGAATGTTTCTCTTCCTTTGTTGTTTTTCTTGAAATACATGGCTCTCTCAGCATGTGTTTTGCTCTTTTAATTTTTAATAAAGAATAGGAATAAGCCAAGCATGGTGACACATGCTTGTAATCCCAGTACTTGGGAGGCTGAGACAGGAGGATCTGGGTTTGCCCTCCACAACTTAGTGAGACCCTATTTCAAAATAAAGAACAAAAAATAGGGCTAGTGGGTGTAGCTTGGAGGTAGAATGCCCCTGGGTTCAATCCCCAGTAGTGGGAGGGGGGGAGGAGAAAGCCACAATTTATTTAACTAGAATCTCCATCAATAAAATTAAAGCTGCGCTGTCTCCTGTGGACACTGTTACTGATGCACGTCCAGGCTGGGTGGGGCCCACTTCATCCCTTCACAGATGGACAGGAAAACTGAGGCTGAGAATGTACCCTATCTCTCAGGGAGGTGACGGGGTGGGAACCCTCTCCTGCCTCTGCTCTCTCTCCCCTGCACCTCAGAGACCCAGTCAACACAGCCCTCTTCATCTCCGGTGGCCAGGCCTGAAGGACTCCCCTCCCCCATGTCCTAATTTTGTCTCTTCCTTTCCTCCCTGACTGAAAAGAGTTGAAACTCCACCCTGAATCTGATGTAGTCAGTGCAAAGCCATGGGCAGCCGAGGTAGATGGGAGGACTGGACTGCGGTTGTGGAAGCCAGGAGGGCTTGCGCATGGGCTGACAGACAGTGGATGGCACCCGGGTCCATTAGGGAGCTTTGGACTGCTAACTATAAGTGGTTCAAGTAAAAACTTTCCTTATTTCATGAAAAAATAAGCCTGGAGGCAGAGCAGCTCCACAAACTCATCAAGTACCAGTTCCTTCCACCTATTTCCATTTCCATCTTCAGTGGATCCCCACAGTTGCAAAGTGGCTGCTGCAGTTTCAGGCCTCATGTTAGACACAACAAAGAATATCCCTCCGGCTGTCTCCTTCCCAAAAGTAAAGAACCTTTCCCCTGAAATGCCCTGGTAGATTTCCCCTCTGATCCCATTTGCCAGGATGGGGGTCACCAAGTGACCAAGGCTAAGGAAATGGCCTTTGTCTGGTGGCCGGAGAGCTTCTGTTTGTCCCTCCCCTTCTCCACCTGTGTCCTATGGGGGGATATGTATGGGCAGCATCAACAGGTGGACCTTTTCTCTGACTTCAGGTTGGACTCAGTCAAAGGGAGACACCAAGATGTACTCGCAGAACAAAAAAGGGGACATTAAGGTATTGACTCCCCTGGTGGCCGCCCTGCAGGGCTTCCACAATCATCTGCATCTTCTACCCAAGGCCCAGCTCCTGCCAGGCAGCCCTCTCCAGACTCCACCCTCCTCTGGCTCCCAGTTCCCAGTCCTTCCCTTGACCCTGGAGATTGAACCCAGGGGCATTCTACACTCCCAGCCCTTCTTATTTTTGGTTTTGAAACAGGGTCTCTCTAAGTTGCTGATGATCTCGCTAAATTGCTGAGGCTGACCTCGAACCTGTGATCCTCCTGTCTCTGCTTCCCAAGTACTGGGATTATAGGTGTGTACCACCATACCAAGCTGCTTTTAGTATAATTCTCAAGCCACCCCCACCCACACACACACATCTTTGAAAATAGTCTTGTCTCCTACTCCCCCAATTACCCTCTCTGAATGTGCTATGCTCTTCTCTCCAGTCCCTAGAGCAGACTCTACTCAGGGCCGGGATAAAGCTCCCTCTGTGGTCTCCAATCACGGTCTACTGGACCTCTTTCAAAAGGTCTGTCTGGCACTTAACCCTCAGCCCATCCCAAACAGCTTATGTCCCCCTCCCCCCATTCCGACTTTTCCACCTGTCACCAGCACCATCAACCATTAGCCTCCCAGGACCACAGCCTGGGTGGTGGTTACTGCCCTGACCCAGTCCACCAAAACAGCTCCCATTGGTTCTGCCTCTACTGTCTCTTTATCACCCCACCCCCAGTCTCAGGCCTCCATCTCCACTCATCTGTCACCTCACATGGCCTCCCAATGGCTCCCCCTGCCTGATTCATGCCGCCCTCCTAACTACAGCTGTGACCATCAGGTTATCCCCCTGCTCAAACACTTGCTCCCATGGCCAGCAAATTCAGCTCCAAACGCCTTCATCTGGCATCCACGCTCTCCAAGTGGCCCCCGACCTGGCTTCCCGGCCTCGGCACCTGCTACACATGTAGCCTCTGGCTGTCCAGGTCAGCCACTGCTGGGTAAAGGCCACCCCAAAACTCAGTAGCTTCAAACAAGCACTGAGATTATTGCTCACAAGCCTAGGTCAGGCAGCTGTTTCACGGCTCTGGGCCAGGCACGACTCGCCCTCAGGTCTGATGATTGGCTCTTGGCTGGGTGAGAGGCAGTGACTGGGCCACTGTCACTTAACATCCAGTAGACCAGCCTGGAGGTGGATTCATCATTTGCTTGTTGCTTTGTAACAAGTCACAGCTGAAAACAACAAATGCTTATTTTCTCAATTTCTGTGGGTTGGGAATTTGCTGCTTAGCAGGGTCCTCTAGCTCAGGGTCACTAACAGGGTAAACCAAGATACCAGCAAAGGCTTCAGTCCTGTCAAGACTACAATGGATGGGGGCAACCCACTTCCCAGTTCACTTGCGTGGCTTTGGGGAGGTCCGGGTCCTCACTGGCTGGTGGCTAGAGGCACCGTTTCCTTGCCACCTGGGCTTCTCCATTGGGCAGCTCACAAGGAGACAAGTGGATTCCTTCAGGGTGAGCCAGTAAGGGAGGGAGAAAGGAAGAGCAAGGTAGAGGTCGCATGGTCCTCCTGACACCTAATACCAGGAGTGTCAACCATTGCTTTTGCAGAATGCTATTTGTTAGAAGCAAGTGTGTCTGGCTCACATGTGGTGGGAGAAGATTACAGAGGGCGTTTATACAGGGAGGTAGGAAGCACTGGACCATTGTAGAGGCCGCCTGTCACACCAGCTTCATTCTATCCTGTTGGCATGGGTAGGAAAACAGCAGGAGCGAGTACAGAAGTGTGCAAGGTCTCTTGAGGCCCAGGCTCCAGACTTGCATGCATTTGGCCAACACAAGTTATAAGGCCAAGCCCAGATTCAAGAGCTGGGGAAACAGGCTCCTCCATTCCAACAGACTTCTCCAATCTTTTTTTTTTTTTTTTTGGTACTGGAGATTGAACCCAGGGGTGTCCTACCTCCAAGCTACTACACCCCTAACCCCAGCCCTATATTATTTTTTTATTTTGAAATAGGGTCTAAGTTGCTGAGGCTGGCCTTGAACCCTTGATCTATCTCAGCATCCCAAATCCTGGGATTACAGGTGTGCGTCACCACGCCCAGCTCTCAAGTGCCTTTAACGGCCCTTGCCACATGGCAGCACCCTATAGTGGGAGCCATGACTGTGAGCTGGTCTGTTCAGCTGAAGGTCACCCAGGCCCCTACCTCATCCCTGTCTCACTGGGTCTTTCCCTATGGTGACACTTCACTACCCAAAACTACCTACAGATACTCAGAAGACCAGCAAAGACAAATTTTGAGAAAATATTTTATAAGCTGTAATGTGCCAGGTTGGCTGTGAGCCACTTTAACAAAGAGCTTGACAATGAGGCTGGGAAACCAGAGCCCCCTGGAGGGAGGACCCAGGGCGGCCTCCTCCGCAGCCCCAGGGGAACGGAGGGCAGCAAGTGTCTTCCCCCGCCCCATCCATCCCAGGGTGGCCGAGGCTGCAGGAATGCGATGGTATCTCAGCAAACAGACAGTCTGTTCCCAGAGGAGACAGGGCCGCCTCTGGGAGGCCCGACTCTCCCCAGAGCTGGCCACAGTAAACACCAGGGTCTGTCCTCTTTATCAGCTTTGCTCAGCAGCAACGGAGACAGTCTGCCTGCTGGGGAGTCTCTGCAAAGAGATAAGCCACTTGGCCCTGCTGGGCCGCCCTCCTGGGGCTGCAGCCCAGCTCCCAGGCAATAGGAATCTGGGCTGCCCTGGCTTGGGGCCAGAACACCTCGTGCAGGGGCCGGGCGGGGAGTGGGGTGCTGGCTGCCCGTGCTCTGACCGGGTGAGCCACTTAGAGGAAGGCAGCAAAGGCCAGAGTTGTGTCAAGGGTGAGGCCACAGTCCACAAAGCCCCAGTTGCTCTTAAAGATTTGCGAATCTGTTAACTACATTACTTTGTAAGATACCTTTATCCTTGTCCAGTTTTTATCAAGAACACATTCCATTAAGTGAATGAATGCATGGAAAGCACTTCCGGCAGGGCCTGGAGGTCTTAGTGAAAGCCGCTGGCAGTAGGACAGGAGGCAGTGTCTTTGTCCTCAGAGAAGTGGAGCCTGAACCTGTAGCCCAGATCCTTGCAAAGCACGGGAGCTGACTTGGCCTGGAAGGGCCATGCCCATCATGCCCTCCGTTTCTCAGCTCCCTGGAGGTGGTGAATGCTGGATGCACAGTGTCCCCAGCTGACAGAGGAAACTGAAGAACCCTTCCTTCTCAGAGAAGTGGAGTGCTTCCCCAAGGCTGCACAGCCAGGCCAGGGAAGAGCTGGAATGAGCCAAGTCCTCTTCCAACACATCCTCTTCCATCCTGGGCACCACCTGCTCTCAGCAAATTAGTGAGGACCCTGGAGTGGGGGACTGGCCATGTTCTAGATCCTCTCTGGGGAAATGAAGATCCTGGGAGCTGGGTGTGGTGCTACATGCCTGTAATCACAGTACTTGGGAGGCTGAGACAGGAGGATCACAGGTTTGAGGACAGCCTCAGCAAGCAGTGAGATTCTCATCAACCTAGCAAGCCGCTGTTTGAAAATAAAAGATAAAATAGGGCTGGGGGTGTAGCTCGGAGGTAGAATGCCTCTGGGTTCAATTCAATCCCCAGTATCCCCCCACCACCACACACACACATGAAGACCCTGGAAATTCACTGACAGGTTTTTCTTTCCAGCACTCCAGAAAGCAGCAGTGAATGGAACTCTGAAATAACCAGTGACTCCTGTGACCCCTCAGGATGAGCTCCTGACCAGGAGTCCAGAAGCTCTGGATTCTAGCCCCAGATGTGCTGTTTTCAGGCTGGTGACATGGGGCTGGATGCTTACCTTCTCTGGGCTTGGCCCTAAGATCCTTATTTCTTTATCTATAAAATAGTCCCTCTTGTTGCCTTGGATGCCCTTGAGAGTTGCCATATATATTAAATGAAATAGTATTTGCTAAACTCCCTGGTTAGTGGGGCATGGTGGTGCACACCTGTAATCTCAGTGCTTGGGAGGCTAAAACAGGAGGATTACAGGTTCAAGGCCAGACTCAGCAAGTTAGGAAGGCCCTCAGCAACTTAGTGAGACCCTGTTTCAAAATAAAAAATAAAAAGGGCTGAGGATGCAGCTTATAGGTGAATGCCTCTGGATTCAATCTCCAATACCAACACCACCAATAAAAGCCCCTAGTGTGGAGCTCCTGAATCTAGCGTCCTCTTCCTGATCAGCAACCTTCAAGCTCCTGGCTGTCTCTGAGGGCCAGCTTGAGTGTCTCCTCATCCAGAAAGCACTCTCTGGTCTTCAGCTGGCTACAACAGCAGCCTCTGTAGACCTGGCCCCTCCTGGAGCACCCTCTCCCTTGCCTGGGCTCCAAATTCAGGACTGACTCCTGGAGGCATGCCCAGATTCCAGAACAGAGTCAGGCACATACTATATGCTCAGTAAAGTGAGGAAGGGAGGGAGGGAACTACTGAAGTGAACTTGCCCCTCCATCCCCTTCTCAGTCTCAAGAAGGCTTAGAGGATGAGTCCTCCTGCCCTTTAAACTCCCCACTGGCCGTTTTTCCCAAATACAACTTCCTTCCTTTGCACCTCTTGCTCTCATTGTGTGCTCCCTGGAGCACTCAGGATTGGATCCTGACTCCCTGGCCTGGCCTTCAGGACTTTCCAGCCAGGCCTGGTCCCTGGGCACCCAGGTCCTGGGCCTGGCTCCCAGTTCTCCAATGCTGGGCTCTCACTGGTCACCATCGCAGGGACTCCTGGCACCTCCTCCCTTCAAATGCCTCCCCCACCCAGGTACTTCCTCTCAGCCACCAGACCTCCGGCTGGCCTTCAGTTCTCACGAATGAGTCCACCATCACCTCCCCAACGCCAACACGTCCACCCGGCACTAGCCTTTCCGCTGTGCCGCTGGACCTCGCCTCCCCCACGTCAACAGGCAGTGGGTCTCAGGGGAGCAAAAGGAGGGCAGGAATGAACCTGAGGCTGGGATTTGGGACATGCAGAAGGCCACCAAAAATATCTCCGATTCTCTCAGGTCACGCTTTCCTCCCTGCGCCCACGGGGCTGTTCCTGCCTCCACATCCACACCACACCCGCACACATCCACGCCTCCCCGCCCCCCACGTCTTCCGTAGCTTCCGACCGCGCTGGAGCGCCCCCTCCCGGCACCGACTTGACCCTGCCCTCTCCCTACCTGCCACAAGGACTTTCGGTGCCTGCCAGGGCCTGTCCTAGGCCCTGGGGACTAACAGTGAACAGAGAACGTGGGGCCGCTACCCTCCTTGAGCTTTCTTTCTTTTTTTTTTTTTTTCTGTGGTACTGGGGATGGAACCCAGGGGCATTCCACCTCCGAGCTACACTCCCAGCCCGATTTTTTATTCTTTATTTTGAAACAGGGTCTAAGTTGCAGAGAGGCTTCACTAAGTAGCTGAGGCTGGGCGCGAACCGGTATCCTCCGGTCTCACCTCCCAAGTACTGGGACTACAAGCATGCACTACCGCTTCCGGCTTCCAGCTTTCTTTCTAAACAAAGGAACCTCTGATAAAACAAAATAGGTGAGTAAACCAATAGCATTTTAAGTTAGTTTTCAATGCAGGCAACTTTACTCTCATTAAAAGGGAGTGCTTACATAAAAATAAAGCAAGGGTGGGTTTGGGGAGTTGCTATTTATTTATTTAGTTAGTTAGTTAGTTATTTTTGAGACACAATCTTGCTATGTCGCCTACATTGCCCAGGATGGCCTCAAACTCATGATCCTCTTGCCTCAGCCTCCTAAGTAGCTGGGATTACAGGTGTGTGCCTCCACATCTAGCCAGGAGTTTCCTTTATTGTGTGTGATATCGTATCGGGGATGGGGATTGAACCCAGGGGCATTCTTCCTCTGAGCTACACTCCCAGCCCCTATTTTTATTTTTACAAGCGTGCACCACTATGCCCGGCTTTGGAGTTCCTATTTAAGTGGGGTGGTCAAGTATGCCTTGTTGAGAAAGTGACATTAGCTCCGAGAGCTGGAGGAGGCAAGGGGGCCTTGATCCTGGAGGAACAGCATTGTAAGCAGAGGGACAGCCAGTGCGCAGGCCCAGGTGAATTTATGTTCTCTCCTCTGGGCACACACATTACTCATCCCAGTATTTGGCTCTTAGCCGACTTCAGGAGTGTTAGAGGAAGTGGCTTGCTTGGGTGCCTGTCCTGTTGT
>PVLC010003469.1:50707-88026 GCA_004027655.1 Graphiurus murinus
GAACTCAGGGGCATTCTACCTCCGAGCTACACCCCCAGCCCTATTTTTTATTCTTTATTTTGAAACCGAGTCTCACTAAGTTGCGGAGTGCCTCACTAGGTAGCTGAGGCTGGCCGCGAACCCGGATCCTCTGGTCTCAGCCTCCCGAATGCTGGGATTACAAGCGTGCGCCACCACGTATTTTTTAATTTTGAAACAGGGTCTCACTAAGTTCCTGAGGCTGGCCTCAAATCTGCCATCCTCCTGTCTCAGCCTCCCAAGTACTGGGATTACAGGGGTGCACTACCATGCCCATTTTACCAATTTATTTCTACTTTATTTAAATGGAAACAGACTTGCCTTTCTCTTGCAAGAGAATCCTACAAAATGTAAACAGGCCAGGTACCTGGGCTCTAGAAGCACACCCTCCCTGCTCCTGGCACCCAGGCTGCCTGGGGCCCAGCTTGGCGTCCACCTGTTTCCTCCAAACCTCATGCTTTTTGGATCTGTGACATGATCACTGCATGCCCCCACTGAAGTCCCTGAGAAGATCCACTCATCAGGAGGAACTCACCATCCCCAGAAAGAGGAGACAGGAACCAAAGCAGAAAGGGGAAGGAACAGGAGGGGGTGGGGAGGGGGAAACTGGGGATAATAGAGAAAAGCCCACTTTGCAGAATTTATTTAAAACGAGGACCCTGTGCTCGCTTCAGCAGCACATATACTAAAACTGGAATGATGCAGAGAAGATTAGCTTGGCCCCTGCGCAAGGATGACACACAAATTCATGAGGTGTTCTGTATTTTAAAAAATAAAATAAGCCGGGCGTGGTGGTGCACTCTTGTAATCCCAGTACTTGGGAGACTGATACCAGAGGATCCAGGTTCGTGGCCAGCCTCAGCTACTTAGTGAGGTCCTCTGCAACTTAGTGAGACCCTGTTTCAAAATAAAGAATAAAAAATAGGGCTAGTGGTGTAGCTAGGAGGTAGAATGCCCCTGGGTTCAATCCCCAATACCACAAAAATAAATAAGTAAATAAATAAAATAAAATGAGGATCCCATTTAATATATATAAATTTTAAGATAAATTTAATTTTTTATTTTTGAAACATGATTTCACTAAGTTACCACATGGGGCTAGCCACCAACCTTTGATCCTCCTGTCTCAGCCTCCCAAGTACTGGGATTACAAGAGTGCACCACCACATCTAGCTAGACCTCCATGTTCTTCCTCAGCACTTTCACAGCTGATGGACTTTAAGTTCCCCATGGAAAGAACAGGGTTTAAGGTAGTGAATGATCACCCCTGCCATACTCCAGCACTGTACCCCAAACTATGTAGCGCATGCCTTCTCTGTACAGGGAGCATGGCGGATGAGTCAGTGTCCAGTCTAGGGCAGGACACACACACACACACACACACACACACACACACACACAATTAAATTCCAGTGGAGCCAGGCAAGGTGACACACACTTGTAATTCTAGTACTTGGGAGGCTGAGACAGGAAGATCGAAGATTTGCAGACAGCCTCCGCAACTTGTGAGGCCCTCTGCAACTTAGTGAGACCCTGTCTCAAAATAAAAAATAAAATAGGGCTGAGAGTATAGCTCGGAGGTAGAATGCCCCTGGGTTCCATCCCCAGTAAAACAAAAAACAAACAAAAAATTCCAGTGGAACAGTGCTCAGGAAGCCTTGCTGATGCTTCTCCTGGAATGAGCAAGAGAGGAAAATGGATACACAGGACCCCAGGCAGAGGGGCCAACCTATGTAAAGAGCAGGGGATGCTTAAGAAATGTTTGAAACTTTGGTCTTGGGTGCAGAGACCAAACAGGAAGGACTGGTGCAGGTCAGATGGGAAAGGCCTGTATATCCAAGGATGTGTTTGGGTTCATGTTCTAGGTGGGGATTTTCAAGCAGGGCTACAGCAGGATCCAACTTGTGTTTATCTGCATCTCTCATATCCTGTGAGCAGTGTAGAGGATGGGTGGGAGGCAGGAGATTCTAGAAGCTCCAGGACATAGGGTATCCGAACCCAACCAAAGGTAAGCAAAGAGAGTGCATTTATAATGCTTTATTTCTTAAATTAGGTGGTAGGGATGCAGTGTATACATTCTTTTTTTTATGTCTGAAATAGATCATGATGAAAAAAAGTTAGTAAAGATGAGGTCAGTGAAGAAAAGTTTCAAAAGAACAAAGATAACTATAATAATAATCGTTAATAGTGTAGCTTATTATGTACCTGATAATAGTGCTTACTAAGCAGTCTTCCTAGGTCTTTACAAGTACACATTCATTTAATCCTCATAACAACCCTATGAGGTGGCTGCTTGGCTTCCAAATTACAGATGAAGACAATGAAGTACAGAGAAGTCGAGGCTCTTCTGCAAGGTCACCCAGCCAGTTAGGAGCTGATCTGCACCTGGGGTTGGCGAGGTAGGAAGAGGAGCAGCATGCGGGGCAGGCTCTGTGGGGTGGAGCGGGGCTGGCCCTCTGAGACCCTGTTACATGGGCCCCGGTTTCCAACCCAAACCACGGTGCTCTTGAAAGGGCCCTGGTGGGCGGGACACCAGAGAAAGTCTGGAGGAGCCTTGGCAACCCACACCCACTCTGCAGCTAGGCTTCAGGCATGGAAACAGCACCCTACTGGGGCCAGCAAGTCTCTAAAATCTGGGAGTTGAGGGTCTTTCCACCCCCAGTGCCTCTCTGGCTTCGGGAGATGAGCCAGATCTCTGCCCATGCCCAGCAAGTCTCCAGGTGGTTTTCAAATGACACAGACCAGCAGCAGCCCAGAAAACTTATCAGAAATGAAGGTTCTCAGCCGGGCATGGTGGCACATGCTTGTAATCCCAGCATTTGGGAGGCTGAGACGGGAGGATCCGGGTTCCCGGCCAGCCTCAGCTACCTAGTGAGGCCCTTGGCAACTTAGTGAGACCCGGTTTCAAAATAAAGAATAAAAAATAGGGCTGGGGGCATAGCTCGGAATAGAATGTCCCTGAGTTCAATCCCCAGTACCGCAAAAATAAAAAAAATTAAAAAAAGAATGAAGGTTCTCAGGCCCCATTCCAGGCTCGCAGAATTAGGAGCTCTGGCTTTGGGGTCCAGCCCTCTGGTTTCACCAGCCCTCCGGGTGATCAGATGCTCACACAAATTTGAAAACCAAAGCTCTGACCAATAACTTCCCTGCTTCTGGCCTGCAAGACAACTGGCTGAAACTCTGTCAATGGCACCCTACTGCCATGGATTTTTGCTCTGACCTTCTTAATTTTCCTTCTTTTACGTCAGTGTTTCATTTTCCCTTCTCTTCTAGTTCCTTTATAGTCGGTGCTGAGGTACTTGAATAAGGGCATTTTTCTTTTGAATATAGGAATTTGGGGACTGTAATGGTTCCTTTAAGTACTGCTTTAGCCTCGTCCTACACATTTAGATATGTTGTATTTTCATTTAGATTCATTTCAAATTACTTTCCAATATACTTTTTTTGAGATGAGGGTCTCATTATGTTTCCCAGGTTGATCTTGAACTCCCAGGCGCAAATGATCCTCCTGCCTCAGCCTCCTAAGTGATTGGGATTACAGGTGTGTGCCACTGCACCCAATTTATAGTTGGGTTTAAAGCTATCATTTTGTTATTTGCTTTATATTTGTCCCATTTGTTATTTGTTTCATTTTCTTCCTTCCTGATTTTTGTTTGTTTTTTTATGATTCTATTTTATTCCTTTTCCTGACTTATTTTCAATGTCTTTTTGGTGTTAAGTTGTTGCTTCTTGAACCAGTCCACACCCTCGATTGATACTGTACCATTTCACATAGAGTATAAGAATCTTATAATAGTATACTTACATTTGTCCTTTCCCAGCCTTTGTGCTATTGTTGTCAGATAGTTTGCACTTAAATTTGTTATAAACTCTACAATACATTGTTATTATTTCTCCCTTAATACTCAATTATATTTTAAATATATTGAGTAATAAGAAGAATAGTACTTACCATATAGTTACCATTTCTTGTTTTTGTTTTTGTGGTGCTGGAGAGTGAACCCAGGACCTCAACCATGCTAAGTATACACTGTATTATGGAGCTATCCCTATTCCTTATCCTTTACGTAGATCTAGATTTCCAACAAGCATCATATTCCTTCTACTTCAAAAACTTCTTTAATAATTTTCATAGGGCACATATGCTGGTGACAAATTCTTTCCACTTTTTTTTTTTTTTTTTTTTTGCAGTACTGGGGATTGAACTCAGGGGCATTCTACTTCCGAGCTATACCCCCAGCCCGTTTTTTTGTTGTTGTTGTTGTTTTTTGCGGTACTGGGGATGGAACTCAGGGGCATTTTACCTCCGAGCTATACCCCCAGCCCTATTTTTTATTCTTTATTTTGAAACCGAGTCTCACTAAGTTGAGGAGTGCCTCACTAGGTAGCTGAGGCTGGCCGAGAACCCAGATCCTCCGGTCTCAGCTTCCCAAATGCTGGGATTACAAGCCTGCGCCACCACACCCGGCCCAACATAGTTTATAATTGTAATTTTTACCATAAAGATTTTTTGCTATATTTATTTTACTCCTAATATCCTGTAGTTTTTGTGGCTAGTATAATTTTGTGGTACTGGGGATTAAACCCAGAGGTGTTCTACTCTGAGCTACACCCCCAGCCCTATTTTTTATTCTTTATTTTGAAACCGGATCTCACTAAGTTGCGGAGTGCCTCACTAGGTAGCTGAGGCTGGCCGCGAACCCGGATCCTCCGGTCTCAGCCTCCCGAATGCTGGGATTACAAGCGTGCGCCGCCATGCCCAGCTTCGGCCCCAGTTTTTTTATTCTTCATTTTGAAACAGGGTCTCACTAAGTTGCGGAGTGTCTCACTAGGTAGCTGAGGCTGGCCACGAACCTGGATCCTCCGGTCTCAGCCTTCCGAATGCTGGGATTACAAGCGTACGCCACCACGCCCAGCTTCTTTCCACTTTTCTATGTTAGAAAAAGTCTGGTGGGGCGTGGCGGTACACTCCTGTAATCCCTGTACTTGGGAGGCTGAGACAGGAGGATCCCAAGTACTTGAGAGGCTGAGACAGGAGAAACGAGGGTTTGAGGACAGCATCAGCAAGTAGTAAGACTCTCATCAACCTAGTGAGACCCTATTTCCAAATAAGAAATAAAATCAGGCTAGGGGTGTAGCTTAAAGGAAGAATGCCTCTGGGTTCAATCCCCAGTACCACACACACACACACAAAAAGTCTGTATTTCACCTTTGTATTTTCACTGGATAGAAATTTCTAGTTTTTTTTTTTTTTTCTTTTGATACTTTGAAGAAGTTGTTAAGCATTCATCTTACACTGTTTAGAATGAGAAAACTGCTTATTCTTGGTTTTGTTTCTCTGTATGGAATACCCTGCCGCCCCAGCTCCCCAGCTTCTTCTCTCTTAATGATTGGTTTTAAGCCATTTGATTATGTTTTTGGTGTATTTTTATGTTTGTGTTGTTAGAATCTGTTGAATTTTTTGGAAGTGTGGGTTTATAGTTTTCATCAAATTTGGAAATTTTTCAGTCATTGTTTCTTTAAATTGTTTATTGGTCCCACTCTTTTTCTCCTTTCCTTCAGGGATTCCAGTGACACATATATTCAGCCTCGTGAAGTTGTCTCATACTTCTTTGATGCTTTGTTCATTTTTCTTAATTCTATTTTCTTGCTATGTTTCTTTTTGGACAGTTTCTTTTACTGTATATTCTAGCTCACTGTTATTTTCTTCTGTAATATCAAATCTGTCTTTAATCCTCTCCAGTATATTTTCATCCCAGATATTGTGACTTTTGCCTCTAGAAGTTTGATTCAATCTTTTTAATGTTTTTTGTTTCTTTAGTTTTTTGTGGTACTGGGGATTGAACCCAGGGACATTCTACCTCCAACATATACCCCCAGGCCTATTTTTTTTTTTTTTTCATTTTGAAACACTGTCTGTCTCACCTAGTTGTCAGTCTGACTGCTTACTGAGGCTGTCCTGGAACCTGCGATCAGCCTCCCAAGTACTGGAATTACAGGCATGCGCTAGCATGCCTGGCTTTTTAAATATTTTATATGTCTCCACTTAACATGTTCAATCTTTCCTTAAACATATAGAATAGAATTATAATAGCTCTTTTAGTGCCTTCTCGGCATTATGCATTAATGACTCTTTTTTCATTGTTGTGTTGTATTTTCTTTCTTCTTTGAATGGCTGGTGATTTTGATTAGGTGCTAGGCATTGTGAATTTTATCTTATTGGGCAAGATCCTTCTGTATTTCTAAAATTATTCTTGAGATTAATTCTAGGATGGGTTTAAGTCACTTGAAAAGAGTTTGATCCTTTCAGGTCTTGATTTTAAGATGTGTCGGGGTGGGTGGGTACTGGAGATTGAGCCCAGGGGTGCTTTACCACTGAGCTACATTCACCCCCATCCTTTTTTTATTATTTATGTATTTACTTAGTGGGTATTTATTTACCCAGGGACATTCTACCTCTGAGCTACACCCCCAGCCCTATTTATTTTTTTATTTTGAAACAGGATCTTGCTAGGTTGATGAGAGTCTCACTACTTGCTTATGCTCTCCTTGAAACTGTGATTCTCCTGTCTCAGCCTCCCAAGCCTGGGATTACAGATGTGCCCCACCACTCCAGCTTCATTTTAAACTTTATTAGGCAGGGCAAGAGTAGCATTCATCCTAAGGTTGTCTCCCTACTAAGATGAACCTGTTAATAGTAGTCTAACTGAAGTCCCAGGAGCTATGTTTTACATTCTTGCTGTTGGGCTTGGGCTCTGAGCTGAGACCTGTGAGAGCCCCAGGCACTGCCCCTTTTTGGCCTCTGGTAGCTTTCTCTTGCACATGTGCTGATTGTGACTCAACCAAATACCAGAGAGGACTCTTCCTCTCCCCACCTTTTGAAACAGGGTCTTGCTAAGCTACAGCATGCTGGCCTCAAACCTATGATCTTCCTGTCTCAGCCTCCTAAGTACTGAGAAATAGGCATGCACCACCAGGCCCAGCTTAGACAAAGATTTCTTACATACATACCAAAAGTACAATCGATACAGAAAAAAAAAAAAGGGTAAGTTGGATTTCACCAATTTAAGAAAGACACAGTGAAGAGAATGAAAAGACAAGCCACAGACTGGGAGAAAATACTTTCAAATCAAATATTTGATAAAGGACTTGTACCCAGAACATATAAAGAACTCTCACAAGTTGACAATAAGAAAACAAATACCCCAGTTAATGAATGGGCAAAGATTTGAACAGATACTTCACCGAAGAAGATACACAGATGGCAAGTAAGCAGACACAAAGATGCTCAGTATCATTAGTCATTAGGGAAATATAAATTAAACCACAATAAGGTATTCATACACACGTGTTAGGATATCTGAACCCAAAAAGACTGATCATACAAAATACTGGCCAGGACACAGGATGACTAGGATTCTATTACACTGCTGGCTGAAATGAAAATGGAAGAACCACATTGAAAAGCAGTTTAGCTTTAAAAAGTTGAGCTACATCTATGGTATAATCTGGCCTCCCTTTTCTAGGTATTTATCCAAGAGAAATGAAAGCTTATGTTCATATATAAAGACTTGTATGGGCACCGGGCATGGTGGCACATGCCTGTAATTCCAGTACTTGGAGGCTGAAAAAGGAGGATTGCAGGTTCAAGGCCAGTCTCAGTAAATTAGTGAGACCCTGTTTCAAAATAAGAAATAAAATAGGGCTGGGGGTATGGCTCAGAGGAAGAATGCCCCTGGGTTCAATCCCCAGTACCCCCCCCCCAAAAAAAAAGCTTGTATGCAAATGATCATAGCAGTTTTATTTACAACAGTAAAAAACTGAGCCGGGTATGGTAGTGCACACTTGTAATCCTGTAATCCTAGTTCTTGGGAGGCTGAAACAGGAAAATCAAATCACAGGTTTGAGGACAGCCTCAACAATTTAGTGAGGCTCTGAGCAACCTAGTGAAACCCTGTTTCAAAATAAGAAATAAAATCAGTCTGGGGGTATAGTTCAGAGGTAGAATGCCTCTCAGTTCAATTCCCAGTAAGACACACACACACACACACACACACACACACACACACACACACACAAATATATCACTAGAAACATTCCAAATGCCCATAACAGATGACTGGATAAAAATACCATGGGATATTCATAAATGGAATTCTACTTGACAGTAAAAAGGAATGAACTATTGATACGTGCACGATACAGACCCATCGTAAGGAAATGATGCTGAGTAGAAGAAGCCTCATGTACAGAAGTACGTACTATAAAGTGTATACAGAAGTCTTGAAAATGCAAACTAACGTATAGTGACATAAAGCAGATCAGTGTTTGCCTGGGGACAGGGCTGGGTGGGGTGAGTTTGCAGAGAGGGTGGAAGGGATCAAAGTGGCACCGGGAAACTTATGGCAGCAATAGGCATGTCCACTTTCTTGATTATGGTGATAGTTTCATGAACATAAACATATGTCAAAACTTATCACACTGTACACTTTAAATACATGTAGTTTATTATATGTTAACCACACCTCAATTAAATCTGTTTTATAAAAAAAGTGAAAGGAAGAAACACAGAGATGAATCTGACTTGGACTTGCATCCTGCTTCCTGCGTCCTGCATCCTGTGTCCTGTGTCCTGCGTCCTGGGGGTGAGGGGGAGGGCTGGGCACTGTGACCTAATCAGAGTCCCAGGCTGGAAGTCACGGAACAAGGGTGGGGATGGCTCTGAAGGCACAGAGCCTCCCTAATTCCTGGAGTCACCCTCCTGCATGAGGGGCTGGCTCTGCCTTATCTCAAATGGCCTTCTCCAACATTCTTTCATCCTAAGAAGTTTCCAGCCAAAACCTACTTCCTCAAACTGGGCAAGGCAGCCTGAAGAGGCGTGAACAATAGCTGAGCTCTGGGGCTGGGGCCAGGCGCTCTGCACGTGGTACTGCTTTTAACCCTCCCATCCATCCCACTGGAGCTAGTTATCTGGTCCTGGGTTGGTTTGTTTGTTTGGTGGTACTAGGGATTGAACCCAGGCTGGAGGACCAGCTGTAAGCCTCACCCCACCCCCAGCATCTTATGTTGGAGACCCTACCCCACTCCATATCAGGTATATGAAACCCAAATATCCTATAGTGACTAGGGTTTCTACTGTGATTATCTTTATTTGCAGTTTTCTTGATGTATTTGGGAGCCGAGAAATGTTCCTCCTCCCAGTTTCAAATATTTTCTTAAGTTCTAATGGCAAATGGTCCTCTTTGTTGGGCATCTTTTGGGGGGAGTGTTGGGGACCCTGACTTTGCAGGTGAAGAGATGAAGACCCAATAGGAGGCCCTGGGCTTAAATACAGCTGTGCCTGCTTATTTGAGGCAGCTGCCTGCTAGGAAGCCTGGCCGGACACACAGGCTCTGGAGTCAGACTGGCTTTAGCATAGCATATTCTGGCCCCAGGGTACATTCCTGTGTGACCTTGGGTTTGCAGCTTGACCCCTCTGAGCCTCAGCTTCTTCTGTGAAGTCAGAATGAGAACACCTACCTGACAGTGGCAATGACTACGTGCTTGGTTGATGGTATTTAAGGTCCTTTGCTGCAGGGAGACACGTGAGGACTCTGGCCATTTAGGCGCCTCCCTGGACTCTGGCTGTTTTCCTTGGGAGTCATCTTACCTTATCAAGTCACAAGTCCCTGAGTCACCCCCAGCCCCGAGGCCAGCTCCCCGCTGTCCCTGCAGCGCTTCCTGTGGCCCTCCTCTGCGCCCCGCATTGTTCCCAGACCCAAGCGTTCAGGGACGCCTTGTCTCCCTGGGTCTGGCGACTGTGAGCCGCTGGGAACAGGAACTGCTCAGAGGCCCTGGTCATTCCCAGGAAGTCCATGTGGAAGGGAATGGGACGTGTCAAGCGGCAGGCCTGTCGGCCCAGCTACTACCCTCCCCCCCGCCATGCCAGAGGGCAAAACAAGTCAGAGCCAGGGCAGCAGCCCAGGCTGCACCCCCACCCCCAACCCGTGACTCGCTGTCACAGTGCTCACCCACCTGCACAGCAGCGCCCCTGGATGTTTGCGGCAGGTGTCTAAACACAGCCACCTTTTTGGCACCTGTGTGGCCTCGCCATGCAAGCCAGCTGAGGGTCAGCTCCACAGGTCCATCCCCCTCTACCTACTCAGGTGCTACCCTTTCCAGAACGCTCTCCCAGCCCCACTGGCCAAACCAGGCACCGTTTCCAGTGGCCTGGCACTCGTCACACCACGCTCCCCAGGGCCTATCCACTCGCCTGCCCCTTGGATTCTTCCTGGTAGAGGGCTCACGCTGCTTTCCGGTCTCCAGCTCCACAGAAGGGGATGCACCTGTTTGCAGAATGAATCAAAGCAGGGTATAAGTCCCAGCTCCCCTCTCCTAGCCAGGCTCTCTCAGTATGTTTATCTTCCTGTGCCTCAGTTTCCTCTTCTAACATATGGAGATAACAGTGACTGCTTAGAGCATTGGCTGGAGCTTTTTGCATAAAGTGTCTTTCCTTCCTTTTCACGGCCTCTTAGATGAAGCTTGAGCTGCCACCGCCTGCCACGGGCCCAGGCAGAGGGGCGCTTTAGCTTTCTGGTGGAAAGGAGGAAGGACTGTGAGCTCATCTGCATCTGACTGCTGCCCCGCTGCTGCCTGCCCTGCCTAAAGCAGAGGCCCCTCTTCCTTGGGGGATGCCAGGCCGTCAACTGTGCCATTCGCAAGTGTCATACACAAGAGACAAGTGTCACACACTGCTAGTGTAATAGGAACAGCCTCATTTACAACGGGCTTTGGGGGTCACACACCTGATCGCAGTTCATCTCCTGTAGCATGGATAACAGAGGTCTCCCGTTTTACAGGCAAGAAGGAGGAGACTCCAAAAGTCCACAGCAGGAACCATGTGTAAATGACTAAGGGGGGCTTGGAGATCCTGCCACACACATTTGCACTTTGACTTAAAGGACAAGTAACTGGGATGACTCACTAACAGTAGAACTCCAGACAGCGACCCTCGGTGAAGAGGAGGAAAAAAGGCAGGGGGCGGGGGTGGGGGGTGGCCAGGGACTTTCCCCGGGCTTTGGAGACCTGATCCCACAGGTCACCATTACCCCCTCTACCTAGCCTGAGACCTGGTTGCACCACTGCTGACCAGCACATAGGAGGATGGGGCAGGACTTGGGTCTGTATGGAACCAGCTCCCTGTCCTTTTGTTTGATAAGTTTAGGCAGGAGAAGAGGCTGGGAGAAAAATCTGCTACTAAGAAGGAAATCAGTCAATGTGTGTGACAGGAAATGTTTCAATAAAGACCTTCCTTTTGAGGGTTTTCCCCCAAAGAGACCTGGCAGGGCTGGAGCTCGTGTCCAGCACCCTCCCAGACTCCCAACAGCCGACCAACAGCAGCGCCTATAGCTGGAGGGCCCTGCAGGGTCCCTTCCTCTGCTCCTGCTCAGCCACTGCTGTTGGGAGTCAACCAAGCAGAGGAGTGACACACACAGCCACTCACACCATTGCACAGAATCACACACGGGTCACATGATGTGTGCACATGTGTGTTTACACACATAACAGGCTCCCATGCAGCCTACCATAGTCATCTACACACATGCACACACTCACAACCACCCTCCTCTGTGCACAAATATAACCACACGTATACCCTCAACCACACCCACTCCATGTAAGTCCCACGTGCATAAAGCACACATACACCCTCACCGAGAAATGATGCCCACCAGCTCACTTTGCCCCATACACACCCACACACACCTAGTCACACGCGTTCACTCTATAATCACTCCACACACTCCTCGGTGCCTATGGTTATATATCCATGGTCCCACAGTTGCGTATGTAGACCTGGTGTGAGGCGCCAAGACGTCTGTGCCAGGCTGGAGCACCAAAGTCTTCCATCTCAATGCCCTCACATTGCCAGTGGGGAAACTGAGGCCCAGAGCACCTCTCTATCCTCACCCATCTAGTCAAGGATGTCTTGGGATGGGAAATACTGACTAGGGCATCTGAGGCTGAGAGAAGTCGAGAGAGAGGAACTCATCTGGAGCCCAACCTCCAATGAACTTGAGCCAAAACCCTCTGAGAAAATACAACAATTTTCAAGAAGGATCCTCAGAGCCCCCACAATTCCGCCAACCTCTGCCCAGCCTTGATGATAGCAGGGTCTAGTGGAAAGACTTTGGCCTGAGTGGGAGACAGACCCAGCTTCTGAAAACTTGGCTCTGCTATTCATTTGCTGGGCGACTGGGGGCAAGGCACTTTGCCTCTCAGAGCCTTGGTTTTCTCAACTATAAAATGGGAATAAGAACTGGCCATACAGACTAGTAGGAAGGACTAACAAATTGATGTTTCTAGAGGATCCAGTGCACTGACAAACAGTAGGCACTCAATCAGTTCTACTCCCTTTTCCTTTCAGCCCTTTAGTCAGACCACAGTTTTGCTCTGTGACCTGGAGCGAGCACCTTCCCTCTCTGGGCTCTAACCTCATTATCTAAATAGATCCCTAAGGCCAAATAGCAATGAGCTTCTCTGCCAAGAGCTGGTGAGCAGAGTGGACCTGCAGGGTAGCCAGGGTGATGGCCTGGAACTTTCACTGAGATCCCAGGCCCCCGGGTTTGAGGGGAGCCGAGCCATTGCCCCTCAGAGAGAGGGGTTTGGGTGGGAAAGCCAGCCTTTGTCAGCTCAGGCCTGGTGAGGCTGGTATTTGAAATATTCCTCTGAACAGTGGAGAGATGCTGGGAGGTCTCAGGGCGGGCTGGAAGGAGGGATGCGGTTGCCCAGGAAACCATGTGTTTTCACTTTTCTTGGAGAGGGGGAGCCTGAAGAGGAAGAAGGCCTGGGGTGCAGAGAAGTGAAGGGAAATGGGGGAGTGTGCCCTTGGGGGTGAGCTAAGGAGAGGGGAGGAAGCCAGTGGAGAAGGGGCTCCGTGAGAGGCTGCAGGGGAAGGTTTACGGGCCCCAAATGCCTAGGGGCTCATGGCAGGGCCAGAACCACCAAGCTGCTTGCCAAACATACAGATCCCCAGGCCCTGCCCAGACCTGGGAGGGCAGGAGGCTGGCAGGGGAGAGAACTCTGTGTGACTAACCAACTCCTGGCTCGGGGACACTGAGAGGATGTGTCACAGTAGGAAGGAGGAGAGTGGGGCCAGCCTGGCCCCTCTGGGGACCCCAGTGTCTTCCTCCATAAAAACAGGGTGAGAGGGGGTCTGGGCAAATGAACCCAAGGCCGCTCCTCCACTCCTCTCCCTGGAGACCGAGGCAGGGAAGCAGCAGCCTGGGATTCTGCAATGGGATGGTCTCCACTCAGATTCCAGTTTTCTCTCTCTCTCTCTCTCTCTCTCTCTCTCTCTCTCTCTCTCTCTCTCTCTCTTCCTTCCTTCTTTCTTTCTTTTTCTTTTTTTCTTTTGGTACTGGGGATTGAACCCAGGGGCATGCTACCTCCAAGTTACATACCCAACCCTTTTTATGTTATTATTTGGAAACAGGGTCTCACTAAGCTGCAGAGAGCCTAAGTTGCTGAGGCTGTCCTAGAACCTGCGATCCCCCTGCCTCAGCCTCCCTAGTACTGGGATTACAGGCATGCGCCACCATGCCTGGCTCAGTTTTCCACATTTCTGATATAGTTTGCTTGATTGGGAAATGGGCATGACACCTGTTATTAGGACTTATCAGTTCCTTAACATGGCAGAGTCTTACAACATGATACGTACTCCTCC
The DNA here is from genome assembly GCA_004027655.1 of Graphiurus murinus. NCBI lineage: Eukaryota > Metazoa > Chordata > Mammalia > Rodentia > Gliridae > Graphiurus > Graphiurus murinus. The sequence continues at coordinate 64,431 of PVLC010003469.1, forward strand.
ATCCCTGCTTTGAGGTGTAAGTCTTCTCAGTGGGACCCCAGCTTTCCCCCTTTGTGGGCATCCCCCAGCCACCCCTACACCCTTCTACAGCTCTGCCCCCATATTGCCCACATGGGCCTCCAGGCCTGTGCCTGGACTCGGCGCTCTGCCTTCCTCTCTTCTACCTTCTTCCTTGTAGCCCCCAGACCAGCTCAACATCCACTCCTGGGTCTTCCCAGGCGTCTCCTCTCCCCCAGGACTCCACAGTGCTGGCTCCATCCCTGCCCCCTCGGCCCCGGCATAGTTCCCGCTGATACACCACAAACCAACAGGTCAGAGTTTGTTGAGTAACTACATGAAATCAGGGCTCAGAGACCCTTTAAAGTAAGGGGCCTGTGGGGCTGGTCACCTCCTTCCCCAGGGTCTTCACCCACAGCCTCCTAGGTGCTTCAGACACCTACAGCCACACAAGGGGGCAGGCAGAAAGGGATCCTGGCCAGCACCACTCCCCTCCCCGAGCGCAGCACTAGGCCTCAGCGGGCTTCTGGGTTGTGTGTGCACTGTGGCACCCGGTAAGTCTGTTCTTCATGAGGACCTGGTCCTCTGCCACCTGTGGGCTGAAGGCGTGGCTCAGGACATCCTGGAAACAGGAGGCCGAGCTGCGGTGCAGGGAGTGTTGCAGGCAACAGAGCCACCTGAGCGATCCACGGCCAGCCTGCCTGAGAACAGAGAGGCCCTGCCAGGCTGGGGACTCAGCTGTCCCCCTGCCCAGCTTCTGAGGGAACCCAGTTGTTTTTGCAGGGTCAGGGCCTGAGCCCCACAGGCCTCACTGGAGGGTGGCCCATTCTGAGACTCAGCTGGCCTGACGCTTGGCCATGCACATCGGGGGCCCTGGTCCAGGAAAGCCTCTCGAGGCCCGTGGGGGATGAACCGCCAGAGGCTCGGCAGTGGCCTTGCCCAGTTGATGTCCTATAAAGTGGGGATGAGGCGGGCTCCCCCAAAAGGCCCTCTAGTTCCTCCCATCTGGGCTGCTGAGTGGACAATGAGGGACTCCCCCTACCCCTGGGGCCCTTTGCCCACCCCAGCCCCAATCCTCCTGCCTTGCCCTCTGGGCCCTGGGGAAGCTACCCGCCACCCAGCATGGAGCCACGCAGGAGCCAGAGCGGAGACAGGCAGCGCAAGGCAGCCCCTCCTGGCAGCTCCTTCACCAAACCCAGGAATATCCAGCAACCAGGCAGGGCTCCTTCACCAAAACCAAACAAAGACAACCGGTAACACTGACTGGGGAGACTCTGCTGCCCCACTGACTGGCTCGAGGCTCCCTCTGTCAGGACTCTGCCCACCTCCAGGAGGCCCCAGGGTTGATGTCACTGTGCCCTGCTCAGCCACGGGACACGGGGCTCACCCATTGGGGCTCCAGTGTGAGCAGTGCTGAGGAGCCTGGCCGGGCTGGTCCAGTTGGAGGTCAGGAGGCTGTTCCTGCCCGGGGCAAAGGGGCTCTAACTCTGGTCCCACCAGGGACTGTACTTTCAGACTTGAAAGGTAAGTGCAGGGTCCCCCACACTTACCACATACTGTGTGCCCAGTGATGACATCATGATCCTTTTAAAGTAGATAGGAAGACTGAGAGACCAGCACCATGGCTACCTCTCCTGCTCCTCCAAATGTCACACTCCTTTCCCAACTTCTCCAACTCTCAGTGAACTAGCTACATTTGCTCTAGAGACATCTTGTAGTCATCCTGTCTTCATTCATTAACTCTCATTCATTCAAATTCCCTAGGCATCTGCTCCCAGCAGGCCCTGGCTGTAGTCTATGGAGGACACAGCAGAACTGGCCCCTGCCTGTCCCGGTACCTCTCATTCTAATGAGGATAGAGAGGGAGCATGATTAAACCCTAATTTAGGGCAGTGAGGAGTGCTACCCATCAGGGTACTGCTCGGGGGTGGAGGGGGGTTCCAAGAAACTTTCCTTCGAAGGCACAGTTTGCTCAGAGCTCTGAGGGCTGGCTGGACCCGGGGGGAAGCAAGGGTGTGGACCATGACCTCTGTGTGGAGGTGCCAAAGCAGGAGACCCCGCAGGAAGGATGGAGAATCTGGAAGCATGCCCCTTGTTCAGAGCAGAGGTGTGGGTCACTTTGGACCATGCTAAGGCTATTGGCAGGAGGCAGAGAGTTGGAGACCAGGAGCGCAGGGAACTGGTTGTATTTCTAAGAGCCTTCTGGCCACTGTATAATGAAAACACTAAAGGGCAAAGGACAAAAACAGGAAGAGCAGAGAGGAGACTAGCAGGTGGCCACGAAAGGATGCTGAGGCCTTGGCTTCAAGTGGTCCATCTGGCTTCTGCCTCATCCTTCCACTGAACTGCTTTTGACAGGTTCCTGGGTGTCCTTTGTGTGGCCAAATAAAAAAAATAAAAAGAGTGGTGTCACACATCTGTAATCCCAGCACTTGGGAGGCTGGGGCAAGAGGTTCAAAAGCTGTGACAGTAGGTTTAAAACTACCCTTAGCAATTTAGTGAGACCCTCAGCAACTTAGTGAGACTCTATTTCCAAATAAAATAGGGTAGTGGGTGTAGCTCAAAGATAGAATGCCCCAAATTCAATCCCCAGTACCACAAAAAATAATAATAATAAAACAAAAAGGATTGTAGCTCAGAGATCGAACACTCCTAGGTTCACCCAATACCATAACAAATTTTTTAAAAGCCAAGTAAGGTGGTGTATACCTGTAATCCCAGTACTTGGGAGGCTGAGATAGGAAAATTGCAGGTTTCAGGGCAGCCTTAGCAATATAGTAAGACTCTCAGCAACCTAGCAAGACCCTGTTTCAAAACAAAAAAACATAAAAAAGGGCTGAAGATGTTGCTCAGAGGTAGAACACCCCCTGAGTTTAAATGGGGACATGCCCATTGGCCCAGAACGCCTCATGCCAATGGATTGGCTCCAAGGAGGTATGATGAGAGGCGTCCGGTAAACACCCCTCTTTGCACGCCTACCCTAGAGATCCTGCGCAGCTCTCCACTCGTTCCTGACAAGCATCATCCTCCCATCTTCCAGTGGTGTTTATTTCTGGAGTGTTATTTACTGTGTGGTTTTTAAAAGACTCCTAGTGTCACCTTCCAAGCTGAGAACCTGTCCCCTCCTATAACTGCTTCCCTGGAATTGTACCAGTTTCTCCCAGAGGAGAAGAGGAGGGATGGAGAAGCCCAACTGCAAACTCTCCAAAAGGAAATATTCACATGGAACAGACTTCTTACTAGAGCCCCCTGGAGATCAACCCCAGGACAGGGAGGACCCTCCAGTGTCAGTGCTGGTGTGGGCTGCAGCCTGCAACAGCGGCAGCTTGGCAGTGGAGACTCGGCCGATATTTTGAGCTAAACTGCACCCCACCCCACCTGTCAACGTTCTAACCCCCAACACCTTATAACAGGACAGTATTTGGAGCTGGGGATGGTGGCATAAGCCTGTAATCCCAGCTACTCAGGAGATTGAGGCAGGAGGATTGCAAGTTAGAGGCCAGCCTGGGCAACTCAGCGAGACCCTGTCTCAAAATAAAAAGTAAAAAGAATATGACAGCATTCACAGTATTTGAAGATAGGGCCTTAAAAGAGGTGACTTAGGTAAAAATGAGGTGATTAGGACCTGCCCTAATCCGATCTGCTTGGTGTCCTGACAAGAAGAGAAATTTTGTATGCAGACATGTATAGAGGGAAGACCATGCCATATGAAGACACCAGGAGAAGACGGCCATCTAGACGCCAGGTAGAGGGGCCTCAGAAGAAGCCATCCTGCTGGCACCTTGATCTTGGACTTCTAGTCCGCAGAACTAGGAGAAATAACTTGGTGTTGTGTGAGCCTTCCTGTCTGTGGGACTCTGTTATGGTAGAGAGTTAGAAGTTGTCCATCGGCTCCCACGAGGACTGGTTTTGACTCACCAGGTGCCAGGACCTGTCGAGGGTCTGGGTCTGTGTAACCCTCATGTTATCAGAGAGAGATTTTGGGATGCTAAGAAGCAAGGTTGAGCTCGTCATGGGTGGTAGATCGTAACAGCCCTATTGCATGCTAGCCCTGGCTCCCTTGTCTCCCTCAGTCACACTTTCTGGCGGGAGAAACAGGCTCAGAGAGTCACCTGTTCAAGGATCCCAGCCCAGGTTGAGCTGGCTCCCAAACCGTGCCTTTGCTGCACACGCTGGGGCTCCAAGAAGGCCTCCCGCATTGTCCCAGGGGACTAGCCCCATCACAGTGTGGTGTGGGGACCCTGAGCCCTGCACCCCAGGGGAGGGAGCCAGGCCGGGCTCAGGCTGGGGCAGGAACGCCCTCCCCAGCGTTCCTCGGCTCTTTTTCTGTTGTTTCTTTGCTCAGCCGGGCCCTGTTATCTTCCTCTGAGCCTGACGCCTAGTTCTTCCTGTTTAAAATTTAGACTCTGGACTTTTCCTTTAGGGGCGGTGATGTGTTTGTTTTGTGTTTTGGATTCTCCCCCAGCCCCTATCTCTGGCACTTCAGGTCACCCAAGCTCAGCACCAACTCTGTTTTCAGTACCCAAGTGAGCAAGGGGACCTCTGCCCAGTTCCCTGGCTGTGGCACTCGGGTGGCAGGGGAGCAGGCAGGACCCCACCACTGTCCCCCTGGCTGTGACATCTGGAGTTTTCTAGCCATGTCCTGTGCCCCCTTCTTACCTGCTCCTCCAGGGCCCCATGCGGAGGGTCCCCGGCTCCTGCAGCACTCTGCTTGAGCCCAACCTCCCCAGGAAGGAGATTCAGTCACTCAACAAGGAAATAAGTTTTGAATGTGTGTCTCACATTCAAAATGGACTGTGTGCTTGGTAATGGTGCAGGACCCTGGAGTACCTAGCACATGCTGCCTGAGGACAGAGTACTGAGCTGAGAGTTAAGAGACCTGGGCTCCTGTCTTAACCACCCACCCCGGGCTGTGTGTGCACTTGGACATATTGTGTCCCTCTCTGGGCCCAGCTTTACCACAGGAAGGTGGGTGAGGAGTTGGGCCAGCCCCTGAGAGCTATTCGGGTGAGGCGTGCAGGGCCTTGGCAGTACAGGCCAAGCCTCACCTCCTCCTCCAGGCAGCCTCTCTGGCCCCGGGCTGCTCTCTGAGGTCCTCCACACTTCTACCCACCAGGAACACGGGGAAGGCCTTGGGCTCAGGGTGAGATTTGGACAGGTGGGTGTGCTCGTCCGCAAGATGGAGGCAACTGTACCTGTCTGAGGAGATGGAGATGGCAGGCCTGGTGCCTAGGGCAGAGGAGATGGTGGGGTCTGGAGGCTGCTATCTCCCAGGGAAGGATGTATGTGAGGCTCCTCGTGTCTGTGTGCTACTGGAGGGCAGGTGCCAGGTTTGACCCACACTCGGGTACCCCTGGTCCAGGGACTGTTGATTGAGAAGGCACCAGTGGGACACGCTGTCAGGCCCCTCTGCACCCGGCTCGCCTCCACTGAGGCCCTTGCTGAGGCAGCTCACTCCGTGCAGGCTGGAACTGGCAGCGCCTGGCCTTCACCCAGCTCAGGCTTGCTTTCTGCCCAGGCGACGAGAGCCAGCAGCCCAGGCGGAGACTAGCTGCTAAGGCCCTTCTGCTGCCTTCTGTTCCTCTCCTGTTTCACTCTGCCCCCCTCCTTTCAGATGTTGGGGGCATCTGGGGGAGGCCAGAGTCTTTGAGGAAGGTCTCCCGGGATGGTGGTCAGTGTGTGGGCAGCAGCCGGCATGCCTCAAAACCTCAGGCTGGGCCCCAGGGGGCCAGCTGGAGCCTCGTGCTGGAGGCCAGCCCTGCGGGAGGCCCTTGCCACATCCTCTCCAGTGCCCTCAGCGGCCCAGTGAGGAGGGGTCCCCATCCTGGTTTGGGAAGGGACAGCGCATGTAAGTAGCAGGTTTGGGAGAGGAAACCCCAGCTGCAGCTTCCCAAGCCACACAAGGAAGCACCAGAGCTGAGCCCCACTTCGTTCTTTTCCTCCTTCCTTTCCCAGGTTTTAGAATATCTTTCCTGATTACTAATTTTAGAAAAAATGCAGAGCTGTTCTTCCCCATCTCTCCACCCTTCCCCTCTGAGCCTGCAGGGAAGGCCCCATAGCTCAGGGGCCTGGGAGGCTTCCTGCCCCCAGCCCTGGGCCCCACAAAGCCCAGCTGTAGGAGCACGGGCTCTCATTCCAATCCCAATCCCAAGCCTTGGTTTCCTCGTCTGGAAAGTGGGCATCATAGCGCGCTGACTCCATAGTTCCCTCATAGTGCCTGTCGGCAAACCTAGAACGTGCCTGGTAGGCACATCTGAGCTGGGTTCATTTTATTTGTGTCCTGAGCAGTCCCTGCCTCCTCAAACAGAATCCAGTTTTGAGGTCTGGGATGGGAGAAAGCCTGGAGTTTGGAGCCACAGAACTAGGCCCCAGCCCAGCTTTGCCACTGAGGGGCTGTGGAACTTTGCCCTTCCCAAAGTCCCGGAGACACCACCTGTACACGGGGCACATTGTGAGAAGACCAGGCAAGTAGGCCAGGCTGGTGTGCTGGGGCCTGTCCCCACGGGCCTGGTCCCAGCCCCACCCCAGCCAGCGTGGGCACTGGGACTGGCGGCACAGTGACCGCCAGGCAGCAGGGCGCTCAGCATCCTGCCGCCAGCTCTCAGGGCTGCCCGTCTGCACGCCCGCCAGGGTGGCCGGCCGGGCTGGAGCCGATGGAATCAGCGTGCCCTTCCCTCCTTTGTCTGCTGGTGCTTCCTTCCCTTCACAGCGGGCTTGCTTTTTTCTGGTTTATCAGGCCCTGGGGAAAGCAGGGGCCAGCCAGGCTCCCAGCACTGCACCCCTGGGAGGCCGCCAGCAGAGCAGCCATTCTCTCTGCCTCCACTCAGAGGTGGCTCCACTGCCCCCCCTCCACCTGACCCCGGGAGCTCCAGCCCTGGGCCAGGGCCCAGGAACCTAGTATGGGGACAGTGGTGTAGCCATTCTCAGAAAACAAGTAAGGTCAGTGGGTACCATCAACAGAGAGTACAGATGAAGAAGCAGGCCCAGGGAGGGGCTCAGACTTCTCCCAGAGGCATCAGCAGGCATGAGGCAGCATGGCTTCACCCCACCTCTAGATCCCTCCAGTGGGGGGTACCCTCAGGGGCTAGGGTATCTTGGCCAGAGCTTTGGAAATTAGGGGGCTGTGCACAGAAGGCATGGTACGGGCTCTTCTGGCCTCCAAAGAATCACTGTCTCTGAAGCTCTCTGCCTCGGTTTCCCCAACTGCAGGAGAGAAGAACCAGCCTGGCCTTCTTTCTCCCTGCCTCCCATGAAAGGATGGACCTTAGGGTAGATGGAGGAACTCGCTCCTGGAAACATGGTTTGGGGCTTGAGCCACATCCTGTTCTGCCCTATATCTTGCCTGGCCCCCAAAGCCAGCTGCCCGTCCTCTCCCTGCCATCCTCCTGGTGCCCACAGCACTTCTCACAGCGGCTCTGCCTCCTTCCTGGAGGTGCTCAGCCAGCAGGGGAGTGGTCATCACTCCAGCTCAGCACCAGGCACCCTGGGCCGTAGCCCCATCCTGGTTCCCCATGAGACCTGAGCAACCAATTCTCCTCTCTAGGACTCAGTTTCCTCCTCTATACAGTGAGAGAAAGATTTGCTTCTAGGGTCCTTCCAGAACAACCATTAAAGGACCACAGAGCTAGGCTGGAAGATTCAAGCTGAGACCCAGCAGCACCCAGCTCTCGGGGCCTGCAGCGTGTCCACAGAGACAAGTCTGCAGGCAGATCCCACTGCATCTGAAGAAGAGCTCTTAGTTTGTACTTGAGGCTCAGCACAGGCACTCTACAGTGGTGACCGTGCTTCACTTCCCTGGGCCTCAGGTTTTCTCTATGTAAAATAAGAGGTCTTTTGAGGAGGCACCTGAAATCAGGCCAGCATTTTTTTTTTTTTTGCAGTACTGGGGATTGAACCCAGGGGCATTCTACCTTCAAGCTACAACCCCAGCCCTATTTTTTATTCTTTATTTTGAAATAGGGTCTCACTAAGTGTGTACCATCAGGCCTGGCTAGGGCCAGCTTTTAAAAAAACAACTACAAGCCGGGCGTGGTGGCGCACGCTTGTAATCCCAGCATTCAGGAGGCTGAGACTGGAGGATCTGGGTTCGCGGCCAGCCTCAGCTACCTAGTGAGGCACTCTGCAACTTAGTGAGATTCAGTTTCAAAATAAAGAATAAAAAAAAGGGCTGGGGGTATAGCTCGGAGGTAGAATGCCCCTGAGTTCAATTCCCAATACCACAAAAAAAAAAAAAAAAAAAAAAAAAAAAAAAAAAAAAAAAAAAAAAAAAAAAAAAAAAACTACAAACTGGGTGTAGTGGCACATGACTGTAATCCTAGTACTTGGGAGGCTGAGACAAGAGGATCACAGATTCAAAACCAGCATCAGCAACTTAGCAAGACCCTCAGCAACTTAGCAAGATCCTATTTCAATATAAAAAGGGCTGGGGTGTAGCTCAGAAGTAGAATGCCCCTGGGTTCAATCCCCAGTACAAACAAAACAAGCAAACAAACAAAACAACCATGACAAGAACAACAGTTTCTCAGCCTTACTTCTGGCCTGGGCGTGCAAAGTGGAGATAGCCAAGAAGAATAGTGGGCTTCTGTGAGCCAGGTCTCCAGATCTTGCCCTGCGTCCCCATATAGCCCAAGTGATCGCTCTTCCCCAAACCTGGCTAAAAGGTAGGAGAAAGCAGGGCCATCCATGACCCTGCTGATTCCACTGCCTAAGCAATGTGGTCATAGAATAACAGTAGTTACATTAGTTACTAATAATAATCAACACCTAGATCACTCACCTTGTGCCAGGGATGGTAAGTGTTTTATTTTAATTAACTCATTGAAACTTCAGGCAACCCCACCAGGGAGGTCCTATGATTGCCCCCAGATTTACAAATAAGGAAATCAAGGCAACGGAGATTTAAAAAAAAAAAAAAAAAAAAAAAAGCCCCAGGCCAGGCAGCTAGCAAGTAGCTGGACTGGGATTTGAACCCCAGGCAACCTAGCTCCTGTGCTCACTGGATTGAACTGCTGTGCCACACCAGCTCTCTGAAGAATGATCCAATGTCAGTCAGAGACGCTCGCCCTTGCCCCCAGCACACCTTCCTGTTGCTTCTGGTTTCCCTGTGGACACCAGGCAGTCAGGATGTAGGAGTACAGGGCCTGCATCCCATGGTTACCCCCACAACAGCCCAGGATGCAGCGATGCCAGCTCCGCTTCACCCCTCTCCAGGTGGCTCTGACAGGCTGAATTCTGCAAGCACCAGGCACGTGATGTACAGGCCTAGCTATAGGGAGTCCAGGCTGGAAGGGGCTTCCCAGTGAGTTAACCCGGATTACCTCTAGGTGCTAGAGTTCATAGTTTCCTCTTTATACTTTTTTTTTTTTTTTTTTTTGGTACCAGAACCCTGCGACATTCTACTTCTGACCTTTTTATTCTTTTATTTTGAAACAGGATCTCAGTAAGTTGCTGAGGCCCTCACTAAGTTGCTGAGGCTGGCCAAGAACCTGTGATCCTCCTGCCTCAGCCTCCCAAGTACTGGGATTACAAACATGTGCCACCATGCCCCACTTCCTCTTTACACTTTTTATTTTATTTTATTTTGTTTGTACTGGGGATTGGACTCATGGGCAATCTACCTCCAAGCTACACACTAGCCCTTTTTATTTTTTATTTTGAAACAGAGTCTAGCTAAGTTGCTGAGAATCTTGCTAAGTTGCTGAGGCTGGCCCCAAACCTGAGATCCCCCTGTTTCAGCCTCCCAAGTACTCAGGTCTAAGGGTAAACTCTACTTATTTGTTAATTTATTTAGGTACTGGGGATTGAAGCCAGGGGCAAGCCTCTGAGCCTCTGAGGTATACTCCCAACCCTTTTTATTTTTAATTTTGAAACAAGGTCTTACTAGGTTGCTGACAGTCTTGCTAGGCTGCTGAGGCTGGTCTTTTTTTTTTTTTTTTTTTTTTTGCTGTACTGGGGATTGAACCCAGGGGCATTCTACCTCCAAGCTACACCCCTAGCCCTATTTTTTTATTTTGAAACAGGGACTCACTAAGTTGCAGAGGGCCTAAGTAGCTGTGGCTGGCTGCAAACCTGAATCCTCTAGTTTCAGCCTCCTAAGTACTGGGATTACAAGTCCATGCCACCACGTCCGGCCAGACCCTGAATTCTTTGCTCTGTTGCAGCACACTGAGATAGGCGCTGTTCCTGGGATGTGGCTGGGTAAGCCACTCCTCCTGCTAAAGGCTGAGTGTCCTCTAGAGGCAGGGCAAGCTCCTGATGTCACCAAACCAAGGGCCTGCACCCCCTGCTGCCCTGATTTGGAGGGGACAGGAGCTCATACACTAGTAAAATGAGGGTATTAATAGTGGGATTTAAGGCATCAGAAGTGGGCTGATGGCCTCAATATTCTCTGAGCACTTCAAATTATCAGCTGAGATGGAAGGATGGAGGATCACAGATTTGAGACCAGCCTCAGCAGTGTATCCAGACTCTCGACAACCTAGCAAAACCCTGTTTCAAAACAAAAAATAAAAAGGGTTGGGGATGTAGCTCAGAGATATAATGCCTCTGGGTTCCATACCTAGCATGTGTACACACACACACACACACACACACACACACACACACACACACACACACACACAAAGGGACTGTGATCTCCACTTTAGAGTCAGAGAAGCTGAGCCTCTGAGGCCAAGAAACTAAGCGACTCACCCACGGTCACAAGCCGGGAAGTCACCAGCCTGGATTCACTGACACCAGGTCTCTCCTGGAGATCACCCTTCTCACCACCCTGACTCTGTCACGTCTCCACCTCCCTGGGGAGAAGGCCTAGCTCCTTCCACCCCTCTCCACCACCCAGCAGGCCCTTCAAATCCCTCAGTTCTCCCAGGCCACTGTGGAAGGAATCGGTTAACGTCCCTTCCACTCAGATCCTATAAAATGCTCGGTCCAGCCGGCCACATCCATGCTGTAATTAGAAGCACATTTTGGTGGTGCAGTAGCCCTTGCCAAGCTGAGGACTAGCATCACGCTCCCCCGGCCTGCCAGAAATACCCACCATGTAATTTCTGCCCTATTGGCAGAAGGCATTCTTTGTCCTTCCCAAACCACACAAAAATCCCCTCCAGGGGGCAGGGCCCACGCCCCAGAGTTCAGGGCCAGCCTCCAAGACCTACAAGTGGGAGGGATGGGCCCATGGGAGGGCAGCAGGGTCCAGTGGCCCTGGGCTGGGCCTGGGACCAAGAACAGGGCATGTGGGAGCACAGTCAGGACCCTGATAATCCTCCCACGAGGGCAGGGACACACCACACTCTTCCAGGTGCATGGTGGGGGGCCAGCTTTCCTGCCTCCCAGGACAGGCTTTTCCTGCACCCCAGTTCTGCAAACAGAACAGCCTTCCAGAAGTGAGCCCACTTCCTGTGCAAAACTGTGTGCTGTGTACTCTTGGGGGTTGGGGGCGTTTCACATTTGGGGAATACCTTCCTCACTGGTGCTCAAACAGTCCTGAGAAGTGTGCAGGACACATAAGGTGATCGCATTTGGCAGAGGAAGAAGAGGAGGCCCAGAGAAATGCTAAGGCTCCCACACACTTCCAGGGCTGGGCAGTGGCCATAGAACTGGAACCAAAAGCCAGGCAAGTTGGACCGAGTCCAGTGCTCTTTCTGCAGTGCCCCAGCTCCCTGGAAGGACCGTGAGGTTGAGACTTACCCACCCAGGAAGAGAGGTTCTGAAGCCAGTGGCCTGGACTTGGTCAGCCACGACCAATGCTTGGTGACCTTGGGCGATTTACTTTGTGGTTTAAAGCTTCGGGCTCCATATCTATAAAATAGGGGATAATCGGGTTATTCTGTGGGTTGAAGACTGTGCCTCGCACGCACGGGGTGTTGAGTCTGCTAGTTATCATGATCTATAAGCTGCAGAAGGGAGAGGAGGCTCTTGTCTAGCAGTCAAGAAGGTTCCCTTAGCCCGGCATGGTGGTGCACGCTTGCAATCCCAGTACTTGGGAGGCTGAGGCAGAAGGATCCGAGTTCGTGGCCAGCCTCAGCTACTTAGTGAGGCACTTCACAACTTAGTGAGACCCTGTTTCAAAATACAGAATAAAAAATTGGACTGGGGGAAGGTGTAGCTCGGAGGTAGAATGCCCCTGGGTTCAATCCCCAGTACCGCAAAAAAAAAAAAAAAAAAGGCTCTCTGGAGGAGGCAGGAGGCTCGGCAGGTGGAAAGGACTCAGGCAGTTGGAGGGCAAGAAGGGCCTGGTTACAAATCTTGGTCATAGGGAAAGAGCACTGGACTGGGAGTCAGAAGGCTGGAGGCCTCTTCCCAGCAGTGCCTCTGTGGTGCTGTGTATCCTTGAACAAGACAGTGCTTTCCCTCTCAAATAAAACAAGCGGTCTGCTCAGATGAGCACCCAGCCTGACCGGCCAGCCTGCCACTGGTCCTGATCCCGCCTTCCTGCACAGAGGTTTGGGGGCAGGGGAGGCTGAGTAGGGAGGGCTGAGCAGAGCTGGGAGGGGACATACTACTGGGTAGACAGGTGAAAGACAGGCCAGAGATGCTAGAATTAAACTTTTTCACTCCAGTGCAGTGCAGAGAGCTTTTTTTGGAAGAGAATTCTAGGCTCAGTCCCTGGGCTATTAGGAAACTCCCCCAAAATGTTCACGGTGGCTTTGTCCTAGTAAGGGGACTGTCAATGGCTTTTTCTTGGTGGGGAAGTCTTATCTCTCTATACTAACATTTCAACAATGACCCATCTATTACTGCATAGTACAAATAAAATTTTTTTCAAAATTATAAAATGAACATTAGTACTAGGTCCAGTTCTTGCCCCAAAGCATACACATTTTCCTTCTTTATATAAAACAGCCTCACTTGACATGATAAGCTGGTCTCCTCCCCAGGGAAGCCCTGCTGGGGGCTAAGCACCCATGGGCGGGGGGCTACACTGCCAGATGCCCACACACCAGGGCAGCTGCAGAGCGCCCTCCCCCAGCCCCTGACTCCACCAAGGGCGGCCGCATTCTCAGCCCAGTTCCTGCCTGTGCCTCTCGTCTCTTAGTGATAGTAACCACCTGTGCTCGGGCAACCTGCTAACCTACCCACTTCCTGGGGACCGTTTTATGGACTCCTCACACCCCCCTCTGGGTTCTCTACGACCTCAGAGCTCCCCACCAAGATGGCACCATGGGAGAAACAGGCCTCCCACCGTCACCCCCCTGCCTACCCCAGCTCCACCTATACCCCTGCAACTGGATGCCCAGCCTCAGCTTGTACCCAGGCCCTGGACAGGGGAAGAGACGGGGAGATACTTGGATAGAATTTGCAGCACTAACAAAGGCTCAGAGTTGAGACCAAGAGGCCAGACAGGGGACAGCCACTCTTTTCAGTCGGTGGGTGCTGGGGTTGGTGGAGCCCGGGTTGTCTGCAGGAGTGGGAAGCAGAGGCCTGGAGTAGAGGCTGGGAGGCTGGGGCGGAGCAGGACACAGTGTGTACCGGGGACCAGGGAGGGACACTCTGAGAGTATCTGGGAACATCTTCAGGAAGAGTATGATGTCAGAGAAGGCCATGTGGGTCAGGGGTGTCCTCCCCTAAGAAAGAGTCCTGCCCGAGAGATGCTCAGGGCTGGGGTCTGCCGAGGCCACCCCAGGACTGAGTCTCCTCCACTGGAACGGATGCCCCACACGCAGACCACACAGGGAGCTCTAGGGAGGGAACCAGACCTCCCACCTTCCGCCAGCACCAGGCGCGGCCTGCTCTTACCCACACACTCAGCGGACACTCAGAGAGCTCCTGGCCCTGCCCAAGAAGAGGAAAGACCAGGTCCTGGCCTCAGGGAATACCCCATCCTAAGGAGACAGTGGGTGGGGCGAGGTGGCACAGGCCTGTAACCCCAGTACCCAAGAGGCTGAGACACGGAGATTTAAGGTTGGAGGCTAGCCCTAGCAACTTTGAGACCCTGTTTCAAAATTAAAAATTAAAGGGGGCTGGGGTGTAGCTCAGAGGTAGGATGCCCTTGGGTTCAATCTCCATTAATACACACACACACATACACACACGCGCGCGCGAGAGAGAGAGGGGGAGAGAGAGAGAGAGAATGGCTCTCATAAACCAGAGCCCTTGCAGTCCTACCTCTCAATCTGTTCTCCCACGCATGCACCCAGAGATGTGGGGGCTGCAGGGGTGACTGGTGCCTGCAAAGAAGGAACTTCTGGGAAGGAAAGGGAAAGGACAGAGGCCTGGGACCTGAAAGAGCACCCCAAATTTAGAAAGCACCAGGGAGATATGTCTGGGGCTGCTGCAAGGCATGGTGAAGGAGCAAAGCTGATAAAGTCAGTGGGAGGTGGGGCGGACAGGTGGTGTCAAAGGCCATGCCAAGGAGCCCAGACAGTCCCCTAGGCAGTGCAGAGCCATTACGTGTGTGTGTGGTACTGGGAAGTGAACCCAAGGGTGCTCTACCACTGAGCTACGTCTCCAGCCCTTTTTGTTTTTTATTTTGAGACAAGATCTCATTAAGTTGAGACCTTGAATCTGGGACCCTCCTGCCTCAGCCTCCAGAGTAGGTGAGATTGCAGGTGTGCATACAGTTCTTGGCCCATCATAGGATTTTAAATAGGGGTGTGAAGGGAGTAGACTTGCATTTTGGAGCTGGAAATTAAGGAATCCTAGGGGGATGTGGTAATGAGCGCGTGTGTGTGTGTGTGTGTGTGTGTGTGTGTGTGTGTGTGTGTGTGCAAGGCTGCAGGCAGGGGAGGTCTGCTGGGGAGCAGGGATCAGGGTCCTGAGAAGAGGAAGAGTCCCAGCCCCTCTGGGGTGGAGAGCCGGCCCAGGCAGGGATGGTATGGGGAGGTAAGATGCTCTGGATTTGGTGACTGGCTGTCTGTTGCGGGGTGGGGCAGGACACAGATTTCTAGCCTGGGCCTGGGTAGATGGTGCCCAGGTGGGGGAGGTTTAGGGAGAGATGGTGAGTTCCATGTGGAGCAGCTGAGTGGGGTGCTTGTGGGAGCCCTCGGTGGTGAGGGCCCAGCCCCATCTCACTTCTGCCTGGCTCTATCTGCCCTCTAACCCCACCCCCACCCCCAGCCTCTATCAGTCTCTGTCAAATTATCCCCCAGCTAGCAGGGGCTTCCACGCCCTGCTCCTGCTGCCAGCGCGGTGTGTTTGGCCCAGCCAGGCGCAGGCTGGTGTCTCTGGGCAGGAAGCCAGAGGACAAAGAAAGAGGCCAGGCCTGCTGTTTCTGAGGACCAAACCCAGGGGAGTTGACAGGCCTTATGTGACAGAGGCAGCCCCTCATCCCCAGCTGGGACCCCAGCAGAGAGGTAAACACTGGAGGAGCCCCTCCTTCCGCTGCACACAGGCACCCAGAGCTCCCGGCCCCTCCTCACAAGCCTCAGAGGAAACAGGCCAGACTGTCTGACCCCATCGCTCAGAGGCGCACTGAGGCCCAGAGGGGCCAGGTGACACCCGGCCACATTTCCCCCCGGCCTCAGTTTCCCCACTTCTCAAGGAAGAGTGTGTGAAAGTGTCCCTGAGCCAGCCCTGCTGCTCCCTGCCCTGCAGTCTGGGACCAAACACTACCCAGCTGGCCTCAGTTTGTTGATCTGTAAAATGAGGATAAAAGACAATGCCCATCTCCCGGAGGCCAAGAGGACTGAATAAGGACATCGTGTGGGACGTGGGACAGCCCAGGCCTGGCACCAACAGGCCTGACTCCAAGGAGTGCGCTTCTTTGGTATTGGAGATTGAACGCAAGGGTATTCTACCTCCAAGCTACACCACCAGGCCTAGTTAGTTAGTTAGTTAGTGTGTGTGTGTGTGTGTGTGTGTGTGTGTGTGTGTGTGTGTGTAACTGGGGATTGAATCCAGGGGCATTCTACCTCTGAGCTACACTTCCAGCTACACTTATTTTTTATTTTGAAACAGAGTCTCACCAAGTTGCAGAGGGCCTCACTAGGTTGCTGAGGCTGGTCCGTGATCCTCCTGTCTTACAAGCATGCGCCACCACGTCTGACTATTTTTCATTTTTAAGCAGGGTCTCACTAAGTTGCTGAGGGTCTCAATAAGTAGCTAAGGGTAGCCTTGAACCTGTAATACCCCTGTCTCAGCCTCCCAAGTACTGGGATTACAGGAGTATGTCACTGTACCTGGCTAGAGGAGGAAGCTTATGATTTACACCCTGAAGCACTGCCTGGTTATTTTATAAGAATGCATCCTTGGACATTTGTATCATTTTAAAATAATACCAAAACTTAATTTTAAGCACCCACAGTAAATCTTGGCCTCACCCACCTAGTAGACACCCCCACCCCAGACTGACCCTGGGAAAACCCCCCTGCTGGTCCTACCCTGGGCCAATGCTGTCCCTGGCAAAAGGCAGGGGGTCACTTTCCCAGCAGCCAGGAGCCCAGCTCAGTCAGTCGAGAGGGATGCAGTGGCGACAGCTGATAAGCCAGCCTGTTTAGTTCTGTCTGCTGCGGGCCTGGGGGAGGCTGGGGTTCTGTGCAGGCGGCAGACAGTGTGGCTGTGGCCTCTTCCCCTTCCTAGGCCTGGGACAGCCCCTGCTGGGGGTCCTCCAGCCACTGACTCCAGGCCCCTTGCAGGAAGGAGCTGGGCGTGGGGGACCAGGGTCAGACAGGCTGTGTGTGTAGGGGGCGGGGGAGGGGGTTATCTCCTGGGATGGATATTGCATTAGTTTAAAAAGCTCCACAGGGTTTCTGTCCCTATCTCCAGCACCTCCTCCCCGAGAATAAGTCACAGAGGCAACCCCTGCTGTTGAAAGAGAGAATTAGTGAATAAACGAGCAAATGTGTACCTGTGTTCTGTGCCGCTACCATCCTCCTCGCAGTACTTGTGCCGGGCCCCTGGCATGCCCTAGTTCCTGAGGGCCCCTTTCTTGTTGGCCTCCGACTCTGCCCACCTGCCATCCCTCTGCCTGGTACACTTTCCATCTCTTCTTCTTTGCTCAGCTCTTTTTAAATATTTTTGGAACTAAGGATTGGACATCCTGAAGGGTGTTCTACCACTGAGCTGTACCCCCAGGCCTAACCCTTTTTTGTTGAGACAGGGTCTTATTATGTTGCCCAATCTGATCCTCCACCTCAGCTTCCTGAGTAGCTGGCATTTCGAGCTTGCACACTGCACCCAGCTTTTGCTCCACTCCTTCTTTCAGGTCCCTCAGCTCTCAGCTCAAGCTGCCTCTTCCTCTGGAAGCCCCCCTGATGTCCACAGTCCTCCCCTGCTCCGGGCTGGCATGGTCATCTTCACTGAGCCATCTTAAGATGGCTGGCTCAGTCATCTGTGCCCTTGCAGAACAGTAGAGTGACCAGCAGGTTTCAATTTGCGTGGACTTTACCAGTTTGATAAGCCCATGTCTCAGGAAAGACATCAGGCACAGGTGAATGAGGAGAGTTGGTCGTCCCACTCGACACCGAGGTCCCAGAGGGCAGGTAGCACCTAACATTGTGCCTTGGCACCTACAGACTCCATGTGCATTTGCTGAACCATAAAAATATAGGCCCCACCTGTAGCAATTACTCTCTACCAGGCACTGAGCTGAGCACTCTACACACAGAAATCACGTCATCTTGGCAACAACCCAGCGAAGCAGACAAGGCTCCGGGAGGTTAAGACACAGGCCTGAGGTCTTTACCCAGGACACTCGGGCAGGCTGTCCCACAGTGGGCTGCCCACACTGACCTGGCCACAGAAGGACAGTGAGGCAGGAAGAAGCCCTTGGGCCAGAGGAGACACCAGCTTTAGCCCTGAGCAGGTAGAGGGGGCTCCCCTGGGAACAGCACCCCTGTGCTGCACTACAAAGCTGAGAATTTTTTCTGCTGTCAGTAGAGGGGGCAGGCTGGGAAAGGGAAATTAGGGGAGAAGTAATCACTCATTTTACAGGCACCAGCACTCATTTTACAGCTTAGAGAGGAATAATGACCTATAGGCTTAGAGCTCTCCTGGCTGCCCATTCACCAAAGGACACCCTCACCCTGCTAAAACCAAACCAAACCCCAAATACAAAAAGTTGCCGGGCATGGTGGCGCACACCTGTAATCCCTGCACTTGGGAGGCTGAAACAGGAGGATCGCAGATTCAAGGACAGCCTCAGCAAGTAGTGAGACTCATCAACCTAGCAAGATCCCATTTCCAAATAAGAAATAAAATTAGGCCGGGGGTGTAGCTCGAAGGTAGAATGCCTCTGGGTTCAATCCCTAGTACCATAAATAAATAAATAAATAAATAAATAAATAAATAAATAAATAAAAGAAATTTTTTTAAAAAGCAAAAAAAAAAAAAACTACCACACACACACAGCCTCCTCACCAACATGGAGTCCTAGGGCATGGTTGCTGATTCAGCACTCCTCACTCCAGCTGTGTGTCCTTGGTTATTTGACCTCTCTGAGCCTACTTTCCTCCTCTGTAGAGTAGGAATCGTAATAGTATATAATATAATGTCTTATAGACTGAGACTTGGTGAAGTGAATTAATACATGTATCAAGTGCTCAGAACAGTCCCGCTGCGGCAATGACCGTGTTGGCTGATGTTATTTGATTCTCTGGCTGTTCTATCTTTCTGGGTTGCCCTTCATCACCACACAGTGAAATCCAACACTCTGGAAGATGCTCCTGGGCCTCAGGCTCAAGGATCGCACACTCCCTCATGTGTATCTGAGGCCAGGGACACCCTGAACCTTAGCAGCCATGGCCCTGTGTATCACTGTAGGAAAAGGCCAATGGCTTTATCCTAAGGGCTCTGGTGGCCTCTGAGTGGTCTCTGAGAGGCCGCTCAGGCAGGGGCTACAGTGACGAGGAGTGCAGGCTCAGGAGTGACTTCCAGGTTTGCACCCCAGCTCCCTTAGCCTAAGTTCCAGCCACCCGTTCCGCATCTGGGAAATGGGGGGCCAAGCCCGCTCCTCACAGTGCTGTTGGGTGGATACATTTAGATGACCCACCTGGGGCACCTCCCTGGCACCATGGAAGCCCATCCTGCACATCGGCTCTGATTTCAGAGAAGGGGAGCCAGACAGACTCCATTTTGCTCCTCCCCAGAAACTCATGGGCTGTGAGCCTCAGGAAGGCGCCAGCGGAGCCGCTACCTAGGGATGAAGAAACGGGTCCAGAACCCTAGCTCACACTGGTGCACAGCAATACCAGCACCCAGCCCGCGTGAGGGCAGGTGCCCTCCCCCTCTCTTTCCTAAGGACAGGGACAAGGGCCAGGAGGACTGGGTCTCTGGGTCACCCTCAGGTAAGTCACCTAATTCAACTGGGCTGGAAGAAGAGAAAGAGAAAGGAAGGCAGGAAGAAGAAGAAAGAAGAAAAGAAGGAAGGAGGGAAAGAAAAGGGGAGAAAGGAGGAAAGAAAGGAGAGAAGAAAGAGAAGGGAAGAAAGGCATGAGATGAAAAAATAAGAGAAAGTTACATCTGTCGCTGGCCAACATGAGGTCAACATGGGGTCGAAGCGGGCTGAGCAGAACTAGAGACTGGCCATGTGCTGGGCAGGACCACAGTGACACCCACTTGGTTTGTGCCATCAGGAGCTCCCCAGGGCGGGATGCCACCTCTCTGCCCTGGGTCTGCCCAGACCATCATGCACAGTTTACCCCGTGGAAACCTGCTGTGCCAAAATACCACGGTGCGTCCCACCACGGAGCCAATCTGGCTCTTGTCTGCATTTCTCCCTTGCAATCGCCACACCCGACCACTTTGGACAGCACAGAGAAACACTATTTTTTTTGTCATTACAAGAGTAAAAAATGTAAAGGATGGAGACGAGTAAACCTTGAAACATCAGCGCGTGTCCCTCCCAACAACCAGCCTGCTACAAATTCACAAGCCCAGGCCGTTCTTTTTAACAAAAGCAGAAACACAGGATACAGATCGCCCTGCAACTTTACTGCTTCTTGTCCTGTGAGACCAAATTTATTTAATTGCATTTTTGCCCCAATTTGTGTGTGTGTGTGTGTGTGTGTGTGTGTGTGTGTGTGTGTGTGTTACTGGGGATTGAACCCAGGGACATTCCATCTCTGAGCTACACCCCTTGCCCTATTTTTTATTTTTATTTTGAAACAGAGTCTCACTAGGTTGATGAGAGTCTCACTACTTGCTGAGGCTGTCCTCGAACCTGTGATCCTCCTGTCTCAGCCTCCCCAGTGCTGGGATTACAGGGTATGCCACCACACCTGGCTGCCCCAAACTATTAACAGCAACACACACTGGGGCAACAAGCCAAATGTCCCAGAGAGAAGGGACCCAAGCAAAGGCTACCCCTTTCTCCTCCCACCACCAGGGATCATAGAACAGCCCAGATCTGGCTGGCAGGAATCTTTCCTGCAGCAAGGAAGGAAAGACTTATAGACCTTGTATACAAGTTCTTACAAATTAAACAGAAAAATGTCAAAGTCAAAGAACGGGCAAAATCTCCTGTTGCTTAATATACATACCCACCTTTCTGTAGGTTCATACAAATACAACCAACATATTTACCCCGGTAAAGGCCTGAGGGTTTACCCTGATATAACACACACACACACACTTTTTTTTTTTTTTTTTTTTTTTTGCAGTACTAGGGATTGAAATCAGTGGCATTCTACCTCCAAGCTACATCCCCAGTCCTATTTTTATTCTTTATTTTGAAACAGGGTCTCACTAAGTTGCAGAGGGCCTCACTAAGTAGCTGAGGTTAGCCATGAACCTGGATCTTCCTGTCTCAGGCTCCCAAGTACTGAGATTACAAACGTGAGCCACCACACCTGGCCACCTGCACACTTTTTAAAATACAAAATGCGATCATACTTTATATACTACTCCACAGACGGCTTTCTTCTTTTTCCTTTTCTTTCTTACCTCTACCCAGGAGTGTTCTACCTCTGAGCTCTAGTCCAGATTGATTGATTGATACTGGGAATTGAGCCCACAAGTGTTCTACCACTGAGCTACACCCCCAGCCCTTTTTAAATTTTTTTATTTTGAAACAGGGTCTTATTAAACTGCTGAGGCTGGCCTCCAACCTGCAATCCTCCTGTCTCAGCCTCCCAAGAACTGGGATTACAGGCGTATTTCACCACACCTGGCTCACAGATGGCTTTCTTAACCTAGTACAACATCAGACAAATGACAAGTCGCTGCACGTAGGTTCCACAAGCCTGTGCTTAGTAGTGCCACCACACTCCCCAGGGTGGACGTGACCCAAGTTGTCCACCCATACTCTTCCAGGTGGACATGGAGACCGTCAATATGAGCAGCGCTGCAGGAAGACTATCTTCTTGATTTCCTGGTTAGAGTTCTGAAAGCAGGATCAGTGGGACCAAGGCCATGGCCATTTCTGTTTTAATAGTGCTTGGTGGAAAATGGCATTTTTTTTTCATATTTTTATTTGCTTGTCCCCAACAACTAGGGAGGTTGAATACCTTTCCCATGTTTACATTTCTGTGCAACCTCTTCTGTGAAGTGATTTTTTGCCCATTTTTCCATTTTGACTTTTTCCAGTGAGGGATATGAACACTTTATCATATACATAACAAATATTTCTTCTCCTATGACATTCTTGTAACTTGTTTATGGAGTCTGTTAACATGTAGGTAGACATTCAAACATAGTATGTCTGTGGGAGGTGGTGGCAGACAGACACACACACACACACACGGAATTGAACTCAGGGGTGTTCTACCTCTGAGGTACACCCCCAGCGATTTTTACTTTTTATTTTGAGACAGACTCTTGCTAAGTTACACTACAATGGCCTCAAACTTAAAATTTTCCTGTCTCAGCTTCCCAAGTACTGGGATTGCAGACATGTATCATCACACTTGGATTAATCTATCTTTTCCTCCATGACCCTGGGTTCCTGGTGTGCTGGAGGAGAGCCTCCCTACTCCTAGGCCATGCAATTGGACAAGAATGTTCCTAAATATTCATCTTATACTTTTACTATCTAATTTTCCAAGTTTAGGTTTTCTTTTTTTCTTTTTTTTTTTTTTTTGTGGCACTAGGGATTGAACTCAGGGGCATTCTACCTCCGAGCTGCACCCCCAGCCCTATTTTTTATTCTTTATTTTGAAACCAAGTCTCACTAAGTTGCGGAGTGCCTCACTAGGTAGCTGAGGCTGGCCGCGAACCCGGATCCTCCGGTCTTAGCCTCCCGAATGCTGGGATTACAAGCGTGCGCCACCACGCCCGGCTCAAGTTTAGGTTTTCTATCCAGACGGATGCCACTTGCTTTTTTCACTCATTGCCTAACTCTTTCCTCGTTTAGCTTATATCAATTCTTCCTCTTTTTTTTTTTATGCTACATCATATTCCACTAAAAGATACACTACTCTAACTCAGAGTACTCTGTGGTATTAAGGTTCTTTCCCATTTTAAATCCTACTTAGTAATAATAGTAGTTATTAATTATTGAGTGTCTTACCTGCCAGCTCCAACCTAAACACGTTGGGCCTATTAGCTCACTTAACCCTGATAACAGTGGTCTGACTTACTGCAGAGTTGGTTCTATTATCTACTCTTCCAAGTGAGGAGATGCATTTTGTCAAGTTAGGAAAATAAGTGGTAGGCTTAGGATTCTGAGCCAGTGTTAGGTGGAAGGACTTGAAAATCCCAAACTCTTAACTACCATGTACACCTTCCCTGGTACCATCTTCTCTCGGTGTGCTCAAGGGATTGATTTTAGGAACCCTGTGGGTACCAAAATCCAAGGATGCCCAAGCTCTTACATGAGTGGGCCGCATATTTCCTGTAACATATGCCATCCTCCCATAAACCTTAAATCATCTCTAGGTCGTATCAATACAGTATAAATGCTATGTAAATAGTTTCTATGCTGTATTGTTTAAGGGATGAAGTTTGTACATGTTCAGTACAGACACAATTTGGGGAGGGAATAGTTTCCATCTGAGGTTGGTTGAATCCTCACATGTGGAATCTGTGGATAAGGAGGGCTGACTGTATTTACAAAGGTGACTTCAAATATTCCATACTTGCATTTCTCTGAGGATGAGACGACAGGAGCAAATAAACTGTCTTAAGCTCCTTCCCTACCCCAGGCCATACTAGATGTCATACCATGGGCTATCTCCTGGAATTCTTACAAAAGCCCTCTGAGTGCCAGGGCTAGCCAACTCTCCAGCAGGGAAGCAGAAACCCTGAGGGTAAGCTGAGAGCTTGGAGGAGACTCTGGTGGGTTTGAATCCAGCACCACGTGACTTGTGTATTCTAACTCTTCATTTAGAAAGATATGTTCACTAGCTTTTCAAATAACACATGGATGAACCTTTTTTTTTTTTTTTTTTCCCTTTTGCTGCTGCTAAAGTATTTCCTTGGGATACATTCCCAGAGTGGGATCACTGAGTCAAAGGGGATGAGTCCTTTTATGGCTTTCCATCTATACTGCCAAGTCATTATTACCAAGGGCTGTACCCTGTTCTCTGCCACCAGCACCGGGGAGCGCTTGGTGTCCTACAGACTCAAATTCACATCAGGAAAACGAGTTCGGAGGGCACCATCTTCAGCCCCAGTCCAAGCGTCAGGGATCTATCAGGCGGATAAGCACTGGGTTTCCCTACTGTCCGACAACAGTGGGGTTGGGGCTGGCTGCTTTTGTTTTTGATTTTGTTTTGCAGAATTT
>PVLC010003470.1:0-97075 GCA_004027655.1 Graphiurus murinus
CTTGGCACTGAGTTTAGATATTGTGATGAGAAAAAGTTATATAGTCCCTGTTGATAAATGTCTCCTGGATTAGTAAATTGAATATCCTGGTGTTTTAAAAGTTATCATCATAGAACACTATTTTTCAAAGAATTAGAATATAATAAACATCTTCAATGCCAAATTATACTAAATCTAAGCTTTCTTTTGATTAGGACACTATACTCTTAAAATGCATTTGCTTTTTTAGTATGAAGATCAGATATCCATGAATAATACAGCAAAAAATAAATTCTGTTATTTAGAATTTCAACTGTTTGGGTTTTAGGAAAGTAGGTCTACGCTGTGCTTTTATCCTGCTTCTCTGCCAACACTCTTTGCTTAAATGCCATTCTCCCTCACTCTGTGCCAGTTCAACTCCAACATTTCCTTGGCCTCAGGCCATATAACTTGTAAAATTTTTAAAGTCTAGATGATATCGTCTAGGTTGTTTATATGTCTAACTCTTGGACTAGTGACAAACTTTATGGTCTGTTTAACCAAGATTTTGCTCCATCAGTTGACCACTCTAAGGATGAAATGATAATAACTAAAAAATGAAGCCTGTTTAGTCAGAGATGTATTATTGGCTCAGGGTGATACTTATTTGCTGGGTGTAGTAAGGAAAAAAAAAAAAGAG
The DNA here is from genome assembly GCA_004027655.1 of Graphiurus murinus. Taxonomy (NCBI): domain Eukaryota; kingdom Metazoa; phylum Chordata; class Mammalia; order Rodentia; family Gliridae; genus Graphiurus; species Graphiurus murinus. Next base: position 659 of record PVLC010003470.1, read on the forward strand.
GGTGTCCTTGCAATTGATTTGTTTTGAGAACTGCTGAGTTTTTTTTCTTATATGTAGTGGTCCAGTCCAGTTAGAGATAGCTTGTAGCTGTTTCTTCTAGAATTTGAACATTGTCTCTGAAATTACTTGTTTTCTTCATTTGTCATCTTTATCCTGCATACCTTTCTGATGGTTTTGAATTTTGTCTGATAACAGGAGAACAGTCATTAGTGTTAAGTTGTGTGAGAGAGTGAGGTAATAATAGATTAGTCTCCGGTTCCTTATCTGTACAGTGCAGTGTTCTGTTGCAAGTGGTGGTGGCCCTGAAAGTTCAGGGAATACATCAAATACCCCAAACAAGAAGTGAAATAATGGTCTCTTCAGCATGACTGATGTTCCAGCATCTAGGAGCATTTTTTACTGGTTATAATCACATTCCAGAGGATGTTGCTGAACCACTGTGATTGCAATCCACAGATGATTTGTGAAGAGGAGTGCATCTGTGCACACTGGGATTATAGCAATTTGTTCTGCCTTTTTTTTTTCTGGTCAACTTGATTGAGGTATAGTTTACAAATGAAAAAATGCATAAATTCAAAGTGTACATTTCAACAAGTTTAGACACATGTATATTTCTGTGTAACTATCACCTTGGTCAACATACCAATTATTTCTATTACCCCCAAAGAGTTTCCTGTGCTCCATCCTTGTCATTCTTCCCTATCCCACACACCCCTGGCCTCACATCATCCCTAGCCAATGTGCTTTTGTTGCTATAGATTAGCTTTGTTCTTTCTAGAGTTTCAGTAAGTGAAATCATATAGTTACCCTCTTTTGATTCTGTTTTCCATACCTCAACATAATGGTTTTTGAGGTTCATCTATGGTTTTGTAAGGATGGGTAGTTTATTCCTTTTTGGTGTTAAATCATATTCCACTGTATGGATATACCAACATTTGCATATCCAGTCACTAGTTTGTAGGACTGTTTGCAATTATTGAATATTATGACTAGAGCTGCAATGAACATTTGTGTTCAAGTCTTTGTGTTGACATTTTTCTTCTGTAAATGCCTAGAACTGGGATTGCTGAGTCAGATGTTGAGTGTATGTTTAACCTCTTAAGAAGCTGTCAACTGGCTTTTCAAAGCCACATCCCTTCACACTCTCAGCAACAATAGATGAGAGTTCCATTTGCCGACATTTGATATTTTTAGCTCTTTAGATTTTAGTCATTCTAGTGGTTGTATTTCACAGTAAGTTTAATTAACTTGTATTTCCATTTGCTTACTTTATACTCACTCTATACTCTGGTAAAGTATCTGTTCAAATCTGCTGCCTATTTCAAATATTTTTTCTTGCTTGCTCAAAACTATTTTAGTTATCTTAGTCTGGCATTCTGAGTGTTCTTTATGTATTCTGAACAAGTCTTTCATCAGATATATATTTGGCAAACAATTCCTCCCAGTCTGACTTAAGGGTGTCTTTTGAAAAGCAATAGGTTTTAAATGTAGATGATGTCTAATTTTTCAAATTTATGCTTTTTTGTATTGTGTGAAATCTTTACCTGTATGATATAACTATATATTTAGAAAGAACAAAGCAATTGATTTAACAATTATGAAATCTAAGGAGAAAATGTCATAAGGTGACTGGAATGAGATTCAGATCTTAGCTTTCTCATATGCATATTGGTAAGGGAGTTGGCAGAATGACCCCCATACTTAAAAGGGATGGCTGAAGAGAGTTTGATGAGGGAAGTATTTACACAGGTACAGTCAGGGTGGAACACTAACAGCTGGAAGCCATTACAAATTCTAGGCTCGAAGGGCCAAAGGAACAATGCAATTTCTAGAACACAGGAGATTTATAGCTATAGGAAAGTCTATCCAGCAGGAGATGTAGTCTTTGGTAGAGGAATATACCATGGTCCATTGTAGAGGGTTTTAGGTGAATGAATACCTGTCTCTCCTCCCATCCTTGAATCTTCTGTCAGTGCCTCCCATTAGCCAAACTCAATGGAAGGCAGATAGCAAGGAAGCTTAACTAACAAAGTCCATAAAGATCAGCCTCTAAGAGCTGACTGTTGTTCATTGGCATGAGATGCCCAAATTGACCAGGGGCAAATCTCAACTTGCATTTCAATGGAACACTGACTATGTTTACTGATGGAGCTATTTTTCCCTTGAGCAGGATGCCTTATAGAACCACTAAGCTCAAAGTTGCTGCATCAATATAAGGAACAAAAGCTCCTTATAAGGATTATTAAACCTAACAATGAAAGTAGCCACTCATACTTCTACCTCTTACTTCTCAGATAGGGGTAGTGTAGCAAGGAGGAAAGGCACAGTATGTTGGCCTCTGGTTTAGTGCATGTACTCTGTTTGTTACCAAATCCCAATGCCTGCCCCAATTTGCAGGACTAAATAATTGGGACAAGCCTTTGGGAAGAAGGAAAAAGAAACTTACTGATTTGCTAGCAAATTGAAGAAACCAGTGAATGCTAGCATTCAGGAATAAGCCTTGGATTCTCTCTAAACAAAGAAAATCAAAGTCTTTTTTCAGAGTTAGTTCTTCAGGGTCATGCAGGTGTCTTATCAGAAGGGATGCAGTTCATCAGTTCATGTTTTGAGTCTTTCTTGAGTCAGTTTTTATTCAGATCCACAGGTGCCAGGTCTCCTTCCATCAGTAATCAGACAAGAACATGTTTTTTGATAACAGAGAGTGAAGGAAAGGGGGAGGATGCCGCGGTCCAGCCGCTACAGGGTACAGGGGTCCCCAAAGGTGAGGAGAAGGGTCAATGCAATGGGAGACAGAAGCACACCACTCAAAGGGCTTGCGTAGTCTGTTCCGTTTATTACAGGTTAACTCACAAGTTTATTTTTATTTTTAGCAGAGCATCAGGGTTTTGCGGTTAAGCCAAGCAGGAAATGTACTATAGGTTTTAGTTGAATAATTTTGCATAAACAGGTTCTTTTCTCTTTGTGAAACATGAACTTTACTGCCCTTTTGCTTGGCTATCTGGCTGAAGCTAAGAACAATCAAGTGACTGATTCATGATTTTTGTGTTTGATGATTAAACCTTTTGAATTCTTTGTTTCAGCCTCCGTCACTTGTACCTTTACTGTACCCTTTCTTCTATTTCCTCATCAGGTAACACTCATTGTGGCAGTTGCACTGTTTTCCAAAACTTATTTGAGTGTTTTCCTATACACCAAGGTGGGTCACTTTTAGCAAGATGTCTCATGAAACTCAAACTAGCATAGGGAACATGCACTCCATTCTTTTTAACCATGTGTATCCCTTTGTAAGCTCCTGTATATGGCAGCAGGGGGTCAGGTGTTCTTTAACATCTTACCACCTCGGGGCGGATACCATATTTTTCCATTAATCAAATATGCTACCCACGGTGGGCCCTGCACTGTGGGAACAACACAAACTTTACTTCTTTTGTTGTTTTTGCCCTCCTATTCAGCAACTACCTTGGGAACCTCAGTAGGAGGAATCTCCATCCATGTGGGTGCCAGAAGTTCATCCTGCTGCAGTCTCTGAATTAACTCTTTTATGTTTGTTCTTTTAGGTGGGAACCTTATTATTAAACAGAACACTATTAGAGTAATTTTTGGGACTTTCATCTATACTTTTGGAGCATCTGTCACTGGTTTATTTTTCTCAGTGAATGACTCAGTGTATAGCTCGAATGTTTTCCCCATATTGGGTCAGTCCTAACAAGTGAAACCAGCAAGCATAAAAGACATATGAGGATAAGAAAGGCAAATAGACAAATCCCCAAAAGCCCTATGACACGACCACTCCTAGGAAGACGGGTTCCTTGAATCTGCTTCCCTCATGCCCAGACCTTGTCAGGCAGCATGAGGAGAAGTGGGTGTGGGAGGAGGACAAGGGGAGAAAAAAAGTCAGCTTTGACACCCGCTGTCTATTAGGTGCCAGGGTCAGAAGCTAGCCTCCGTTACATGTTGATATTGTAGGAAGGCACAATATCAGGATTTGATTCTGGGCTTGGCTTTCAGAAACCTCAGCCCGGTGGTTCTAGGAGAAATGGCATCTTTTAGAGCAATCAAAGAAGATTTCTGACAACCTGTGCCCACCTTTGGCTGGAAATGTAATGCCCTAAAGTTCATCTCCCCTCCAAGTTCTCCAGCTCTCTAGAAGCAAGCAAAGAGCTTCATGGTCATTATATATTGCCACTAAAACGTTCTATAGCAACAACTACTTGGTTGCCCTAAACCTGATCTTTTATGGGGACTCTACTTCAGGATAGTATTTTAGGTAACTGTTTTCTCACCCTATGCCATGGACTAATTATATACACTTACTGATATAAACATGAATAATAATTAGTTCAAATAAGTTATATCCATACACGAAGGTATCACTACAATCTCACTAACATGTATGAGGAGGGAGGAGGGGGAGTGGGGTGGGATATGGAGGGAAATACACCAAGCTTTGTGTACATCTATTTATGTATCACTTTGCATCTCACTAGGATGTATAATTACAATAAACAACAGTATAAAAATAAACAGAAAACATGAACACTAATAGCTTTAAGCATAGCTAGATGATAGAATTAATCCCAGGTCCCCATTCCTACATGTCTGTTCTCTTGAAACCACTTTTGGTATTGATGACTTTTTAATTCTAGATTTAGGCAGACTAGAGTGTTTATGGGAATAATGGGACAATGGATTTAGTATAGGAATTAGGACTTCCATAATTATGTGGAGAAATATAGAAGTGAAGTTCTACAAGGAGTTGGGGGTGGTCAGAGGAGGAGTCATCAAACCAGGCAATTTGAGAAGCTAAGCACTTCTAGCTGCCAAAGTAGGGTCATAAAAGTGTGTGGAGAGGTCTCTGCGAGGTGGTTGCCTCCATCTAGCTACTACCTCTGCTGGTCCCCAGCCAAGCATTTGGGAGTGGGTCTGGGGTCAATGCTGGTCATCAGACCATCAGTTGGAAAGAAGAGCTGGATGTGGGCAGGACAGAAACTATTGGTCATCTGTGTCTGTCTGTTAAAATATTTGACACACACACACGGGGGGGGGGGGAAACAAACCAACCAACCCTTTGGAGAGTAATGACTATGGTTGTACTTCTACTTTCTGAATTTTACACATTTCCTTTTTTTTGCATAACTCTAAACTAAAACCATATAAGGAAGGGGATTCTGGAAAATTTTAATTCAAAGACTGACCAAGATAACATACCACAACCCATCATATACAGTCTAGACAGGTTTCTTGTCTACTCAGCTAGTGATAATCAGACTTTTGGCTTTTCAGATCATTAAGTATTTCAGATCATTAAAAAATTGGTAGGGGTGAGAATCATGAAATTCTATCTTATGAAAGAACATTTTTAGTGCTAAAATTAATGGAGGTCATAAGATTGTAATATAAACTAATCACTTAAATTGAAAACAATATAGATTTATAACATGTTCACTACCATTCTCTTTATTTGTATTATTTTATAACAAAATTTTAATTTCAGAGCTTGCTAAGAGAATTGCTTAGGCAACATCAGGGATTTTTCTTGCCTAATCCCAAAACCAATAAAGAGTTCCATAATTCTTCTGCCTTCCAAACAACCATTTCTCCATAGCATGACTGTGAAGTTAGGATAAATTATCTGAATGAGTCTTCATCATTCCCTGTCTTTAAAGCAGGGATGAAATTTCTCAGTGTAAGTGGACTTCAGTGAACTAGAGAAGGAGACTAATAGACAAAATTGATAAATGCAGCCCCAAACTACTCAGGAGAATGTAATTATGTAATTTTGTTGCCAAAGCTACTCAAGTTATGGGACTGGGGCATTTGAACTGAAACTTGTGTTTCTGTGATTTCCTGACACCATTGATCCTGCTCCAGAATCTTGATTAATCTGATTTGGACTTTCAACCTTAGTATCATCAACCCTTTGGACTGGATAATTCTTTATTGTAGGAAATTTTCTGATGGATTAGAAGATGCTGAGCCACATTCCTGCCCTCTATCCACTAAGTTCTAGTGGCACTTTCACCCTAGATGGGACAACTAAAACATAACTCCAGGCATTGCCAAATGTTCACTGGAGAGTAAAACCGCCTCCTTTCCCTCACTGAGAATCAGCCATCTAACTTTAAGCTGAATGCAAATACTAAAATGTGAGGGATCTGGAAATGTCCTAGATAGAGCTAGGAGAAATCACTTCAGGCTTCTGTACTTAAAGACAGGTTGAAAGGAGAAGAGCCACTGCATGACTCACTGCTGTAGTAGAAGCCTTTGGATGTCCTACATCACAGTCCCTGGCTGTGTTTGATTTTGATGGCAACTGCAGTGAACAGTCCTATGTGAATGCAGGCCTCGCACTGATGTCATCTCATCTCAAGAACATGCCTGTGACTTTCTACATTCTGTTCCAGAACCCTCTTCCTTACAAGGGAAGCCAGCTGGGTCAGGGCACAGTGCAGCTCATATGTGGTTTGTGTTGTGTATGTGTGTTGGTGGAGGGGAGGATGTTAACAACCTTGAAGGCAGGCAACTAATAGCATCAGAAGCCAGAGGCTAGACTCTGTCTCCCACTTTTTGGGCTGACAATCCTGGGAGGCACTCTGAATGTTTCTCTGAGGGGCCCTGTGGAATTGAGCCCCCAGTCCCAGGGAGGGGCCTCAGTGTTGCACCCTTGGGTTAGTTTTCTCTCCTTTTCATCTCATTCTCCTCATTCCCTCACCCTCAGATCACTCAAGCTGGATTTCATGGAAACCTAAACTAAGACAATGATCTGTCCTGTTTCTATTGCAGGTCATACCTGCCATGTAAAAACATTTGCATTGGAAACCCATCCACTAGAGGAAATTGTATGCTGTTTTTCTTCAGTTCATTTTTTTTCAGTTATTTTTTTCTTTTATTGGTGTATTGTAATCATACATCTTGATGCAGTTCAGGGTGATAGAGGTATACACGCACACAGCACTCACTGAGCCCTCCTCCAGTTCCCTTCCCACCCCCTCTCCCTCCCCACCTTCTCAGCACAGTGATTGTCTTCGATGAGTTTGTCTATGTACGTCATATGCATTGAGGTGTTTCCCTTTTTAAGGAATTCCTCCCCCTTCCCATCTCCCTCAGTTAGGTCCCCTCCCTCATTCCACTAAGGTTTTTCCTTTGTCTGGAGTCCCTCCTGTGTCCCAATTTCTCTCTAGCTTCTGCATATGAGGGAGAATATCTAATTTTCATTTTTGTGACTAATCTCACTTAGGATAATATTCTCCAGTTCCATCCATTTTCATGCAAATGACATAATTTTGTTCTTCTTTATGGCTAAGTGGAATTCCATTGTATATATATCCCATAATTTTGCAATCTATCCGTCTGTTAATAGATATCTCAGCTGGTTCCATAGTTTGGCAATTATGAATTGTGCAACTATAAACATAGATATGTATGCATTGCTATGGTAGTCTGGTTTCAATTATTTTTGGATAGATATCTAAGAGTGGTATAGCTGGGTCTTATAGTAAGTTCATTCCTATTCTTCTGAGGATCCTCCACACTTTTTTCCAAAGTGATTGCACTAATTTGCAATCCCACTAACAATGTATCAGAGTTCCTATTTCCCTATATCCTTGCCAGAATTTATTATTATTTGTATTTTTAATGATTGCCATTCTAATTGGGGTTAGGTGAAATTTCAAGATAGTTTTGATTTGCATCTCTCTGATTTTTCAGTTCATTTCCACAATGAAGCTAAAGACTCTATTGGTGAGTTAAAAGGACATTGTCTTCTTCCTTCTCCCTTTCAATGAGCTATATGTTATTGAATCTGTTCATTCATTGAACTAATATTCCTTAAGCATCTACTAGTCTAGGGGAGTGGGAGGGTAGACAATAATGATCAGAATAGGCAAAAATCTATGCCTTAATGGAGCTTGTGTTCTAATAAGAGAGAGTTATAAATTAAACAATTTGGTTGTTCAGAAGATGAAGGAAAGGGTTTTGAAAGTGGGACTAATAGCCCTGGAACCCAAATTCCCAAATTGGGTGTTTCTGCACCTGATGTGATTGCCCTCTTACTGTCCTACTCAGCCTTGCCTGGCATGTCTTCTATTTCACTGTTCCCCAACACTACCCCCCTTCATTTCTATCAAATGAGTCTTTTATCCCCATTCTCCCAATAGCCTTATCTTTACTGAAAGGTGAGATGCCTGTGCCTGCACCAGTTTCAGCCCTTCCTGTGCCTCTCTCAGCCCTCCCTCTTTGGCTTTGGGCTGTGACCCGTTCTCCAGCTGTTTTCAGCTGCATGCACTCCTGGCACTGCTCCTCCTGCCAGTAGATCCCTTTTGGCTCCTCCCATGCACCCAACATTGAGGGCACAGTCACTGACCAGTGCTTCAGATCTTTATTTGCAAATTTGCATTTTCCCTGAAACCCATCTCAAGCAAGGCGAGTGAAGTGAAGCAATGATGTCTTACTGGATTAAAAACAACAAAACAAAACACGTCAGGCTGCTGGAGCATGGAGAATGGTGCACAGTTGGGAAATATAAATAGAAGTGCCTATGAGAAATAGATTGTGGTGGAATGAGGCAATGATTTGCAGGTGGACCTCACATATTCCCTCTATAAGAAACTAGTAGGTCTCATCCCCCACCCTCAGTGGGCTAGTGATATCAATTCTGTCTAGGAAAAAAAGGCTAATTGTCAAGGTACAGATCAAACATCATTTTCCTCCTCAGTTGGAGAAATGGATGTTTTCCAGTTCCTGGCACAAGGGCGAGCCCAGGCATGGTTTTTAAATGCAGGTCTTGGGAACCACACTTCTCATGTCCTGGGGTGCATGAGGGTAATAGATGGCCTGCATGTGCTTGCAAGATCTGGAGGCAGCATGTGTCCCAAAGCCTTAGAAACTGCACTGTGCAGCCTGGAATCCTGCTTCGGACCTTGTCTATCCCTGTTACTCAGGCGATTCAGGGCCAGCACTGACTCAGGAGCACACCAGTATGGGGTGGGGTGTGGAGCTGGCCTCACGACTGCCCTTTTCTCAGCTCACAGTTGGAGCACTTGCTATCGGAGTCCAGGGGAAGGTTCCCAGGCACAGCTGCCAGGTTTCAGCCTTCTTCTGAGTAACCTCTAGTCTGATTTTCACAGTGGAGGCAAGTCTCAACTCCAATGTCCACTCAGAAAGTCCTCCTGGGAGGCTATGGAAACAGTGGAAAGTTGTAAGTGCAGGCCACTTTCCTATTAATAGTCCCTATTAAAATTTGTAGAGTGCTTTTAGAAGTAGAAGAACCCTTTCACAATTCATCCTTAAAAGAACTTCCCAGATGAGAAACAGGCTCAAAGAGATCATTAAGGAATTACATGGAGGATTCAGGACTTAGTCTAACCCCAAAGCCTGTGCTTTCTGTACCATATTACACTACATTTTGTTTAAATATTCACCAACCATTTCTATGAGGGTTAAACCTGGGAGTTTGTAATTCTGGTGGTGGGAATCTTTTTGTGGAATACTAGGACGAAGCATATTTTATTGAAAAGAGAATTCAATTAAAATTCCTGAGCCTTGAATTCAAGTTCCAGTTTGGCCACTAGATGACCAGGTGACCCTGAGCCAGTTTCTTAACTTCTCTGGTCTGACACAAAAGAGCATTTAACAGATGATGTTTATGCTGTTTGACAGCTCCAGAACTCTCAGGCAAACCCCATCCTGTTAAGGAGAACCGTGCAGGTGCCACTGAAGACAGCCCTTCTGAAAAATGAGCTCCAGTTCTGAGTGTCCCATCAGGGTTTGACTTTTACAGTAAAAATCAAAGATTTGGTCTAAGGGTCCTGTGTCTGGCATCCATAACTGTGACTGTTTCAGTTACCCAGGACTATGTGACCTAATTGTAGTGGCTTAAAAACAGTGATGATTTAGTATTTCTCACAACTCTGAGTTGGCTGGGCTCCACTGGGAAATTCTCTTCCCTCTAGAGCCACACGTGTGTCTGTATTCACCTGGCAGTTGGTTGGGACTCAGATGTTCAAGATTGCCTTGCGCACACATCAAGGCCTAGGATCTGGCTCCTGCCTGGGGATCTCAACTCCCCTCAGCCTGTCTCTCCAGTGGGATAATTGACTTTTTTAGATGGATTTTAGGAAGAAGGGAAAGTGCAAACAGCAAGGCCTTTTATGGCCTAGGCTTAAAAGTCATACTGTGTAATGTCTGCTGCATTCAGTGGTGGTCAAAGCAAGTTAGATTCAAGAGAGAGAGAGGACACTGATGCCTCTGTCTCTTGATGGAAGTAGTCACAAAGTACCATTGCAAAAGGGCAAGAAGCATGTAATATTTAGAAACAATCTACAAAAGGTGAAGGCAAATATCCCTGAAAGGACTGGTGATTCCAGAAAACGGCATGGGACCAGAAGACTTTGGTGGGGGGGGGTGCCTGAGTGTGCTCCATCTCTTAAGTGTCTCCTCAGTGCGCACTGTCGCTTGTGGAGAAAGCCTGGGGCTTTGGGAGTGCATTGGTAGAATGGGTTCCCTGTTACCAGTTGTCTGCCTCAAGGCTCCACAGTCACCCATGTGTTTCTTCTTCCTTCACCATTTCCCCATTTCTCACTCACTCTCATTGGCTTTCCAAACTCTGGACTAGAGCTACATTATCTCTATGAGGAAGAGAGTGTCTGAGGGAATGAGGGAATCTTCTGCATTTGCAACTTATATGCATGATCCACCGAGGCTGCACCTTGGGTGGATCATTACAGAGCCAAAATTTGGCTCTCAGAGGGTGTTTTTTTTTGTTTTTGTTTTTGTTTTTTAATTGGATAGGGGTTTTTCATAAAGCCTTGCATTGTCAAATTATGCCACGATCCTGAACAAATTTTACTGTTTTACACCCAGGCTGTCCCTCTTTCATTTATTTCTGCTGTCTCCCAGGCTTCTGAGGGCATCATTGATTTAGTCCAACACCCCAATTTATAGGTAGGGAAAATCAGGTACAGAAAGGTGAAGCCATTGACTTTCCCAAGCAAAACAAAGAAAAATACCACCTAATCTCTGCTTTCTCATTTATGGTATGTTTTCACCCTTTCAACAATCCTGTGGTAGAGTTCATAGAGAAGGAAGTTAATGTTTTGGCATTAAAAAGGACATAGAGTCTCCTGGCTTCTCTTTCACTTTTTAATAAAAAATGTGGAGCCAGAAATGGTGGCACACCCCTGTAAGCCCAGTACTTGGGAGGTTGAGACAAGAGAATTACAGGCTCAAGGATAGCCTCAGCAATATAGCAAGGCTCTCAGCAACTTAAAGACCCTGTTTCAAAATAAAAAATTTTAAAAAGGCTGGGGATATAGCTCAGAGGCAGAATGCCCCTGGATTCAATCTTCAGTACCATAGAAACAAAAACAAAACACACACAAAATGTATGGTTGGCCTGGAGCATAAGGAAGAGTGTCCTTCCTGTTCTTTATGCTGGGCTAGCATTTTCCTAGGATCTCATGGAAGCATTTTGACACTTCATAAACTCAGTCTCTACGTACTGAGCAGATTCCCTTTGGTATCTGAAAAATCCCAAGCAAATGAAGTTGTTTACAAAATTACGCCCACAAATCACTTCATTTATTATCTTAAAACAAATAATAAAAGCCAATCTGGAACTCAAATGAGCAAAGTTACTTTGTGCAAACCCTGCAAAATCTGTCTTTCATCTTAAATTGTAGACTCCTGTAGAATAAGAGGCAGATTATTTGATTGCTCAGAATCTAGAACAGAGTAGAAAATAGGTGTTCAATAAACAGTGGAAGGCATGAATAGATTTTTAGGGGCACCATGACTGTGAGACTTTTTTGCTTTCTCCATGGGTTAGTAGAGATTTATATGTAGGCCACCCTTTTCCTCTAACTGGCCAGGTAATTTAATGTGAGCCATTTTAATTTCCCTGAGCCTCACTTTTCTCATCTCTAAAATGAGAAGGTTTTAGAAGATAATTTCTTGTGCTCTTCTAGATTCAAAATTCTGAAACTCTTTTATAAAATATTGATTTAGAGGATGGAAGAAGTATTTCAACCCAATCTTTTCTAAGTTTCAGTGTCAGTCTCTCGTCTTCTGGAGTTTAGAGTTTAAACTCTCCTACTAAAAAAAGAAAATGCTAACAGTGATTCCAGAATGACCTTTTTGGGAAGTCATACTTAAGTTGAAGAAATACCCTGCTTCACGGTAGCTATTGAGTGTGGGTCACTGTGGCTCATTTTATTTTTATGCAACTGAACTTTGGAACAAATGAGGATTTGGGGAAAGGGGAAGCCAGAATGGCCAGCAAGTTTATAGAATAGGTCAACTATTGAAAATATTGCTCTTTCAACAAGAATAATTGTCAAACTGACAAAAGGATGACAAGGTAGAACAAGAGATATATAAACTAGGAAGAAATTATTCTTGGATTAGGGAAACAGGCACTTACTGAATGTTCTGCTATTAATGTGAATAGGGACGTAATGCCTATGTTTAATGATAAGAAAACTCTGCCTCATGAGCAAATGTGTGAGCCAATGAGTGATTTGTGTTGATTCATTGTTCTTTCCTTCCTAAACTAGACTGAATTGATTAAGTTTTCATTCTCTCTCTGCCTCTCCTGCTCTGAAAGCGGTGTGTACTTTTTCTACTTATTTAGCAGTTTATCTTAGTTTTCATTTCCCCTAAATGCAAGAAAATGTAAATCTTCTTAAATTTGATTACCAGTATCTTATCTCCCTCCTAAGAGATAGATGATCTTATTTTTTTTTTTTTTTGAGAGACAAAGGTAGATTTTCTCTGATGCTACCGAAGCTGAAGTTCAGGGCCCCTCACTCACATGGTCCAATATTTTAGAACATATTTGACAAGTGTGAGGTTATCATCTCCATCCTCCTCCCATGAGGAAGTATAATACACACATGAATAACTTATGATCGGTTCAATGTATATGAATAGGAGTCTAGAGAATATATTTGGGAATATATGGATAGTGAGAGAGTGTGATTAAGATAAAGTAAGGAGAGAGAGAGAGAGAGAGAGAGACAGAGAGAGATTTAGAAATCCCAACCCAAAGTGTTATGGGCTAATCTCATAACTTGGTGAGCCATTTGCACCCAACTTCTCACATCTCTAATTTTTAGTTCATTCTTTATTTCTGGTACCTGAAAATTTCTCTTTCTTCATTTCAAGGTTATCATAATATAGTACTTAAAAATAGGAAGGTTTCCCACATCAGTTTAATCTACCATATTTTCTAGAAACTTCCCTAAGTGTAGTTCAAGGAAAATTGCAATACATCCTCAGTACAGTTCATGTCCTTCAACATCTGAGTCTATGAGTAGATCATTTCCCATGTATCCTTAAGATTATCTCAAAGGCTTCCTTGGAAAAACCTCTCCTTATCCCCCTGAGAGTCACCTCTTCCTCCTCATAACATTCTTTTTATTCAGAATTTATCAGTAACTCTCAGCTATGCAGAGAATATATACATTACTTCCATAGTGTGTATTATCTTCCTCTGTCTTCTTGTACCTGTTCTCAAAACGGGAAAGGTCAACATTCTAGTTATATAAAGAACTTTACATCAATTTTATTCTTACCAAAAATGTCAATTTTGACTCTTTTTCATCCTTGGAATAGACTGTGCTCTGATTTTTCTTGATTTCCCCCTTTGTAAAGCCATTGGCAGGGAGGGGACCCTGGAGACTTGAGTTTGAAGAGGCGCTGCTTCTGTTTCTCCCCCCTTCCTGCCCAGCCCCAGCCTTAGACCCTGAAAATAGATCCTCTCGTGCTGAGTGGGGGGGTCATCAAAACATCACTGACTCAGCAGCCTTGAGTTTTAGATGGAGATTTTTTTTTAATCCTTCTGCTTATACCCAAATGGGGACTGTTACTTACTAAGGCCAAGGGGGCAGAGGTGAACTCTCAGAATGCAGCTTAGTATGAGGAAGAAGGCAGATGCTTTTAGCAAAATAAATTGCAGATGTGCTGGCTGTAGCTTAATTCGTTACAGCTGTAATGGGCTAGTTGTCTTTCACATACTTTATCTGAGGGCTTCTTTCCTTTCCCTTTACTGCAGTGATGACATGAATTGACCTTCTCCTTTCTGTCTATTCAGGGACACCAGAAGATAGACTCGACTATGACTCACATTAAGACACAGGGAAAGCAGAACCTTAAAGAGCAAGATAGAGAAGGTAGAAAGGGCCAAGGACCTGAGAAATAGTGGGCATGAGGAGGAGGGGAGAGCTTATGATGAGGCATTCCTTTTCTTTTGTGTATGTGTGTGGTCCTGGGGACTGAACCCAGGGGTGTTCTAACTCTGAGCTACAACCCCAGCCCTTTTTATTCTTTATTTTGTAACAGGGTCTGGCTAAGTTGTCGAGGCTGGCCTCAAACCTATGCTGCTCCTGTTTCAACCTCCCAAGTACTGGGATCACAGGTGTGCACCACCACACCCGGCTATGAGGAGACATTTTTAAGAGACCAAGACCAAGACATTGTGACCAAGGAGAGAGCATGGAGAGATAGCATCCTGTGAATGGGACATCATTGGGACTTTTATTTGGACTTGAAATAAAAGCTGGCTGAGCTTTCTTTAGGATTCTGAATGGATGCTTATCTGGCTAACAGTCAGACCATTTTGTTTTAGGTTTAAACCACCCTCCCACACCTTTCTAATAAAGGACATGGTGGCAAAGTTACAGAAATGAAAAAGAGATGTCATGTGTCAGAGTAAAAACAGCCATGGTTCTGAAAGATTTTAAGTCGATCACACAGCTTCAGATAGCAAGTCCATCTGATTCTCTCTGGCTCACCATCAACCGCAACAAGGCAGATTTCATGGTTATCAGCAGCGAGCGCTGAGCTGTGATGATTTATTAACTCCCTGCACCTGCCAGCAGTGCCATGAATAATTTGTGTTGCACTTAACACTCAGGAAAGAATGCAAGAGTTTGTCTTCTGTCAGCCAGACCTAAGAGCGACTTTTTGGCCAGTCAGCTGTTATTTGATCAATTGACCCCTCAGCCATGCACATGGGTTAAGAGATAGTTGATTCTAGATCGTGAAATTAAATTGGAGTGTTTCATGAATCAAGGCATTCCTATCGATAAAAAAATTAATAAAGTGCTAGACTTTCATAAATCACTCTGAGCAAACGGGTTCTTTAAAAATGCTATTCTGGGCTCTCGCCTAATTCTCTACCTTCCAGTATTTTAATCTTATAAGTGGAGTGGTTTTTTTATGGTAAGAGTACTTTACTTACATTGCTTGGCATGAAACTTTCCTGGCTTCCTGGTTAATATGTAATAGAATCTTGTTCTACTTTCTCATTTCAATAAGAAAAAATAGAAGAATAAGGATTGAAGGGAAAACACCTAATGATATATGCTTATCAATTTGCCTTTTTTTTTTCTTTCTAGACATTGCTCTTGAAATTCAATGGCAAATGTAATTCTCTGATTTAGAAGAAAGAGCAACTACTACTACTCATCTGAATCTTCTGTGAAAACTAATGCCCTTGTCCAGGATGGGGCAGGTTAATGTCTGTAGTGGATCAGGAGTCAGACTGGGCCAGGCCAGAGATGGACCATAAGCTAATGAGCAATCTCAGGCAGATCTTCCCTCCTCTGGCTTTTGGTTTTCTTTTCTTTACTTTTTTTGCGGTACTTGGTATTCTACCTCTGAGCTACACCCCCAGTCCTATTTTTTTTTATTCTTTATTTTGAAACAGGGTCTCAATAAGTTGCAGAGTGCCTCACTAAGTAGCTGAGGCTGACCTTGAATCCAGATCCTTGGGTCTCAGCCTCCCAAATGCTGGGATTACAAGCGTGCAACACCATGCCCAGCTTATTCTTTTTTTTTTAAATTTTGAAACAGGGTCTCACTAAGTTGCAGAGGGCCTCACTAGGTAGCTGAGGCTGGCTGCGAACCCAGATCCTTCAGTCTCAGCCTCCCAAGTACTGAGATTACAGGCGTGCGCCACCATATCCGGTTTAGCTTTTGGTTTTCTTAAAGGTAAGATGAGAGGACTGAGTTAGACAGAGTCTAAGATTCTTTCCCACTCTGACATGCCATAGTACTTTCTTAATGATGGCCCCCACCTTTCTCACTCAAAACTGTGAGTCTGGAAATAGCTCGCGCGCGTGTGTGTGTGTGTGTGTGTGTGTGTGTGTCCTTCTTGACAAGATGGCATAACTTCACTGTGGAAAGCAGCTTCTAGGATGTCCCTGATGATTCCTGCCTCTGATGTTCATGCCCTTGTGTAATCCCCCAACTCCTGCCTCGAGTATGGGCTGCACTTATTGATTCACTTCTAACAAATAGAAGGCAGCAGAAGTGATGGACTAGCCTTTCTGATATTAGGCTATTAAATATTGTGATTTTGGTGGTGCACACCCGTAACCTCAGGACCTGGGAGGCTGAGACAGGAGGATCACAGGTTCGAAGTCAGTCTCAGCAACATAGAGAAACCTCAGCAACTAGCAAGATCCTGCTTCAAAATAAAAAATAAAAAGGGTTTGAGGTGTGCTCAGAGGTAGAATGCCCCTGGGTTGAATCCTCAGTGCCATATATATTTATTTCTGTTTTACCCTCTCTTGCTCACTTCTTCTGAGAAAAGCCAACCAGCAAGCTGTTAGCTGCCCTAAAGAGGCTCCTGCATGTGACAGGAACTGATGTCTCCACATCAGTGATGTAACCACATGAGTGATCTTGGAAGCAGCACCTGGATTCCTGATCAGATATCTTTGATATGATAAATGTCTGTTGTTTGAAGTCGCTAAGTTTTGGAGGAATTTGTTATGCATCATTAGTTAACTAATATACTCACCAAAGGCTTTGCCTTATAACTTGCAAGCTTTTCTTATTATCATTTCTGAGATTTCACTCTCCAGCTTGTCAAATTATCAAATTGGGTTTATTTTGAGGCTAGGGATAATGTTAGGAAGGGAAAAATCATCCTTTTTCTCCTTAAATATTTAACTGAATGCTTTCTATGTGCAAAACATTAGTTGGTAATGGTTATGGCAATTCTTTGATGATCAGTATTATTATTATCTTCATTTTACTGATATGGAAACAGACTTGGAGAAGGTAAATAATGCAGGATGGCAGGCTCTTGGTAAGCATGGGATGAAGAGGAGTGGAGATAGAGCGACCTTGAGAAGGGCAGTGATGCCCCCTCTCCCTGCGCTCTGGGTGAGCTGAATAAGGAATACTGAGTCCAGGCTGGGGCATTTCACTTTTAAAGGAATTTTTGTTGTCATTACCAATCTTACTAACACATATGGGGAGAGAGGAAAGAGAAGTGGGATGGGATATGGAGGAAATACACCAAGTGAGGTATGCATGCATCTATGTATCACTTTGAATACAATGTATATTCACATATATACATATATACATGACATATATGTATACATAGTATATATATGTATATCTCTCTATATGTATACATATATACTTAGTGAATATGTATTCACTATGATGTATACTTATAATGCACAAATAAAAGTATAAAAAAAGGAATCTTTATAAATTGAAGTGGAATTGTGTACCCATGGGGGTATGATTATTTATCCTAAAGAAGAAATACAGATGGAATAGGACATTCCTCCTGTGTGCAAAGAATTGATCTATCTGTGTAGCTTTAGATAACAGAGTTAGGACCATCAGGTGGAAGTTTAAGAAGGCAAAAATCAGCTTATTATAGAAATGAACTCTAATAACCACAAGAGTTAAAAATTATTAAAAATTTGAAACAGAATGGGCTACTTCAAAGAGTCACATTTTCCTTGCTAGGGTGCTCAGGTGAAGGCTGGATGGCCACCACCCAGGGACAGTTCAGAGGAGGTGTGGGACTGGCAGGGCTGAAATGGTGTTCAGTGAGGACCCTTCAACTGAGATTGTGTGGTTCCAACATAGATTTGAATTATGAGGGGCTCAGACCCACAGAAGACAAGTGTTGTAATGTCCGAGTGAGTTATACTCCTCTTCCTCACCTTTTCATGCCTCCAGCCAGGAGTTTTACTGAAGAGACCAAACTAGATATCATATCAGAAGCTTCCCTGTGGTCTGGGCTGGTTCATGAGTTCTGGCTCTAGTACAAGAGGGAGGTGTATGTCTGCAGAGATATCCAGGACCCTCTCTTCCACATCAGCCTGGACCACTTTTAGGAGAACTGAACATTCATGAGACTGCTAATCAATTATATTTTCATTGTTTAGCTACTGTTCTTAATCCCTAGGCCTCCCTATGACCCTGGTTCCTGTCAACACAGTGAGAGATGGAACTGCAAGTGCTATAACATATATTAATGAGAATTGTTTGGCAAATAAAACAATCTTTATCTTGGCAGAAATGAGATTTCTTTCTGTCTTCTTTCTACATCCCTTCCTCCCACAGAGTACCTGCCATGAGCTATTCCTGGGCATGAGACTGTGAACAGAGTCTCTTGTTCTCAAAAGCTTGCAGGTACTTTCCCAAGTTACGTAGTTCCATGAGGTTTTGATTATTTAATTGTCAACAGATACTGGAAATCATATAAAACTTTAACAAAACAACTAGATGACCAAATCTAGCATCGTATGGTATATTCTATAATTATATTTTAGTTAGCTTTTCTTGTTGCTGTGACCCAAATATCTGCCAAGTACAACGTAGAGGAGGAAAAGTTTATTTGGTTCACCATTTCAGAGGTTTCAATTCATGATTGGCCAGTATCAGGGCAGCAGGACACATGGCAGAGGGACGTCAACCTCACATGATAGTAGCAGAAAGCAGAAAGAGTTAGAGTAGGATATATTCAGTCCCCAAGGCCATATCCTCTAGCAGTCCATCCCCTTCAGCCATGCCCACCTCTGAACCTTCCTGCACTGGGGGATTGCTTTCAACACATGAGCCCTTTGGGGGGACATTCCAGACCCAGACTATAACACAATGTAAACTGTCATTTTTTATGGATCATGAATGGATTGCTTGCATTAAATAAATATTCTCCTTAACATATGATTCTCATAGAGAGGACCTAAAGTAAAAGTTTCCAAAGAATTATAGTCCATTCAAATATACCAACTCCCAAACTATATCAAACAGCAGGTTTTCTTGTTTGGAAAATCCTTTAGAACACTTTTATATTGCTGTAAAGGTAGAGAGAAAAGATAAGGGTGATGAGGAGATACAAATGTGCCAGAGAGACCTCTGGGAATCTGAGAACTAAGTGAAAAAAATTAACACAATTATTGAGATTAGTTAATAACAGCGGAACATTGAAGGTTGAACTCTTTCTGGTCCAGGAGTAGGCAGTGCTTCAGATTCCAGCTTAAATATAATGACAGAGTTAATATTTCCAGGGGAAGAAAGCTGTCAGCTACAGCCTTCATTATGCACTGCACAGGGATGTTAATCATGTGCAGAGGTTAATAAGGAAAGGGGAAAATGTATGGAAGGAGGGAGTTGTGCTCATGTTAGCTGACAGAAAACAGAATCATTTAAAGTCAATATAAACATACAGTCATAACTGGATCTTGTAGAAGGCTAAAGGAAATGCAAATCAAAGTGACATTGACAGCTGGGCATGGTGACACATGTCTGTAATCCCAGTACTTGGTAGGCTGAAACAGGAGGATCCCAGGTTCAAGACCAGCTTCAGCAACTTAGTGAGATTCTCAGAAACCCAAGAGGCCCTGTTTCAAAATAAAAAGGGCTGGGGAGTAGCTTGGAGGTAGAACGCTCCTGGGTTCAATCCCCAGTGCCACAAAATGACACTAAGATTTCATCTAACTCCAGTTAGAATGGCAGTTATAAAGAATACAAATAATAATAAATGCGGATGAGCATGTGGGGAAATAGGAACCCTTTATACACTGCTGGTGGAATTGTGAATTAGTACATCTACTATGGAGATCAGTGTGGAGGTTCCTCAAAAAACTGGGAATGGAACCACGATATGTCCCAGCTATACCACTCTTGGGGATCTTTCCAAAGGAATTGAAGTCACAATATTATAATGATACATGCATATCCATGGTTAGAGCGGCACAATTCGCAATAGCCAACTATGGAACCAGTCTAGGTGCCCCCCAAAAGATGAATGGATTACGAAACTGTGGTATGTATACACAATGGAATTTTACCCGGCCATAAAGAAGAACAAAATTACATTGTTTGTAGGTAAATGAATGGGGCTAGAGATTATGCTGAGTGAGATTAACCAGGCTCAGGAAGTGAGGGGCCATGTGTTGTCACATGGAAGCTAGAGAGAAACTGGGAACCAAAAGAGACTTCAGATAAATGAGAGTAGTTATTAGTAGAATAGCAGGAGGGAGTTTGGGGAGGGAGGTAGGGAAATGGGGAGGGAGGTAAGGAGATGAAAGAGAAAACAGTTCAAATAATACTATGTTCAGATATGAAGTTATCAACGCCATTTTAATATTTTGTATGAAGAGGGGAGAGAGTGGGATGGGATTCAGAGGGAAACACACCAAGTGCTGTGTGCAGGTATGTTTCTAGCACACCAAACCTTGTTATGATGTATAACTACAACGCACCAATAAAATAAAACAAAACGGGGGAGTTAATGCAAATAAAAACATGAAGTGGAAATTTTGGCTGAATGGGAGCAGATAAATCACATAAGCAATGACATACTGAGGATGGAGAATACCCTGTTTCTGCATTCTTGGGATTTTAAGACTGGGGAGAACCCAGGAAGTAGAAGTAGAGCAGGAAGTAGAAGAAGAGCAGAGGTCTTAGCAGAGATCAAGTTCCAGTGTATCACCTTCAGTTATGTAGGTAAATGGAGCCCTTAATTATAGTATAATAAGAAAGTCCACGTGTAAGGGAAGTAATCAGAGTACTATGTGTACCTGGGTGGACTGTTTTGGTCATAACCAGTGTCTATAAACCAAGCATTGGCAAATCTATGCTGCCTACTTGTTAATGTCTTTAGCTCAAGGAAGCATCAAACTCATATTTAGTAGAACATGTTCTTCTAGTGGACTGTGTAATTGGCCCAAGGTGGGGACAATTTTGCTGATTAATTCTTCAGATTCTTCTTTTTACAGCTCGTTATCATCCAGCAAGGATGAGCCCATTCTCAAGGCACTGTGAGTTGAAATGAAAAAAGTTAAAAAAAGGGAAGAATTTGCATCATACCTCTAACTCTCTTAGCTTCGATTTCAGGTTCATCAACCAGCCTCTTCATTAAATTCAGCTTCCCAGGTAGGTTTGCCTCTTAGGGAAAGATTGCACTAACCCTGCTAATGTGAAGGTTTTGGTCCACCTGACAGGTCAATTTGTGATTATCAATAAATTTATCTTATGCTTATGATTCACTGCTCATTAATCTAGTGGCTTTCAGACTTTTGCCCCATTGGAATCTCCTACATCACTGGACTTGTCCTTGGTTAACATCAACAGGGCTTGTGCACCAGGAAGCAGGATCTCGCCACACATGAAGCTGTGACCTCCTTGGTCTTGAGTTTCCCAGCTTTTGGAATTGTATAAATAATCATTTGCTTTTTTTCTTTCTTTCTTTTTTGTAATATTGGGGATTGAACCCAGGGACATTCTACCTCTGAGCTATACCTCTAGCCTTTTTCATTCTTTGTTTTAAAACAGGGTCTTGCTAAGTTGCTGAGGCTGTTTTCAAACCTGTGATCCTCCTGTCTCAGCCTCCCAAGTACTGGTATTACAGGTGTATGCCATGTGCCTGGCTATTATTTGCTTTTTTAAGCCACCCAGTCTAAGATACTTTATCACAACAGCCCAAATTGACTAAAACACCCTCCAAGCAAGTGATTCTTCTTTTTTTTCCCCCACTCTAGTACTGTTTATTATGGTAAAACAAAATCAAAACACCTCCCATCACTACCACCACACAAAATACAAAGAACCCGGCATTAAAGGAAGAGCTGTCTTACATCCATGACATGAACTTTTGTTTTTGGTACTAGGGACTGAACCCAGGGGCATTCTACCTCTCAGCTACACTCCCAGGCCCAATTTATTTTTTATTTTGAAGGAGGGTCTCACTAAGTTGCTGAGACTGGCCACACAACTGCAATCTTTCTGTCTCTGCCTCCCAAGTACTGGAATTACAGTCAAGAGCCACCACTCCTGGCTCATACCATGGACTATTATACAATCATTAAGAATGATTGTATACATGCCTCCAAGCAAGTGATTCTTAACTTGTTAGAACACCGCTGTCAAACAGAAACACAACACAGGCCACAAATGCAAGCCACTCATACAATTTAAAAATTTCTAGTAGTTATATTCAAAAATTAAAGGAAATAGCTAAAATTAATTAATTTTATAGTATATTTACCCAATGTATTAAAAACACTTTCATTTCAGCATGTAATCAGTATAAACCTAATAGTGAAATAGCTTACATTCCTTTCCTACAAGAGGCCTTCAAAATCCAATGTGTTTGACATAGCATATCTCAGCTGGTACCTGCCGCATTTCAAGAGCCACACATGGCTGGTGGCTAGTGTCTAGGACAATGTGGTTTTTCAGCCTCTGAGTTCTTGGAATTTATTCCTCCAGGATAGAACAGCCAAGTTCACACTATTTTGAAAACTGTCAGAGATTTCTTGGAACAGTCCCTAAAGGCTGTCCCTGCTTCTCAGGTTAAGAATTCTACTCTTAACATTCCCCAAACTGCATAAGGATAGGGTGTCCCTGTGTCCCACCAGGTGCCTTTGTTTGGTGGCAGACACTGGGGGCACACTTGCCCTCGAGAGCATTGAAGTGTGAGGCTTCTGTTCTTCCTGCCTTTGGATTCTTGACACTGGCACCCCACACCATCACCCCCTGGGCTCTGCCTGTTCTTTACCTCCAATTGTCACGGAGGTGAAGGTAAAGACAAAGAAATTAAAAGAATTATAATTAATAAACCAAGCACCACTGTGCACACCGGTACTTGGGAGGCTGAGACAGGAGAATCCCAGGTTCATGGCCAGCCTCAACAGTTTAGTGAGATCCTCAGCAACTTAGCATTTCAAAATAAAAAATAAAGCCAGGTGTGGTGGCACACGCCTGTAATTCCAGTACTTGGGAGGTTGAGACAGGAGGATCACTGGTTTACAGCCAACCCCAGCAATTTAGTGAAGACCCTCAGCAAACTTAGCAAGACCCTATTTTGAATAAAAAATAAAATAGGACTGGGGGTGTAGCTCAGAAGTAGAATGCTCCTGAGTTCAATCCCTAGTAGCACAAGAAAAGAAAAAAAGAATTAAAATGAATGAAGACTTCTTATCCTCGCCCGCCAGACAAACCAGCGTGGCCTGTGCTCAGTGCTTTTTGTATTTCTGACAGGGGTTTATGATAAGGAAGAAAGAGGATTTGTACCTAAATATCAGAAACATTCTAATGCTTGGCTGGTTGCACCATGCGCTCTTTCATCTCTGGTGTTGTCCTTCAAGCCATTCGGTCTCTGGATCTTGACAAGGCTCCTGCGCCACACTAACCCACACTAACAGGCGTGGCAAGCCTGGATGCACAACATTGATTTGCCTATAATCTGTTTGTGAAGAGATCAGGACGTGGTTGAAGTGATTTTAATTTCAGAGCCTGCGTTGCTAGTCTGTCTTTTTGTCAGGCAATTAGTTCCGCTGACTGGGCAAGAGAGCCACGAGGCAAAGTGCCCGGGAGCCAGACAAATGGAAAAGCACATCCTCTCTTGCTTCCTCTTGAGGCTCCTCCTGCCAGGCTTCTTTTGTCTCTCTGTTTTGGGGAAGGGATAAAATTCCCTGCTCAGTCCCAGGCTCTGTGATTGTGCTGGGGTACAGTGCTATGAAATCGAGGGACAGGCCTGGGTGTCAAATCCATACGTGAAAGTTCTGGACAAGGACCTGGAGGGAGGCAAAGGGATCCCAACAGGAATTCTGCTTCCTGACTATCTATCTGTGTGTGACGCTCTTCACAAGTTATTTTATGGCATGTTTTCAGCAATCCCAGAGAGGAGTTTTGAGTATCCTCAATTTGCTGATGATGGAATTGAGGGACGGAGAGAGGTTAGCAATTTGCCAAAGTGGCACCTCTCAGAAGTGCCAGTTGGGTGGACATGTGGGTGCTTAGTTCCTCAGCATCACTGGCCGTTCAGCAAGCCACAAAAGCCATTGGCCTTTGGGACCCTGGGAAGAAACCAGGTTTGCACAAAAGGGCAGGGTGACAGAAACCTCAAGGGGCCACTGCTGCCCCTCACCAGCAGAGACTTGTCTTGCTCCCTTGAGGGTCCTGCAGACCCACCTGACTCTGGCTCATCCAAGGCATAACACAGGCACGACCACTTATTTAGGACTGAAATATGTTGTTGCATCTGATTCTCATGAAAGCCATAAGAGGTAGCAAGGAAAGGCATGATTATCTTCATTTTTATGATCACTTTACCTACATTAAAGGGAGCAGCTCACATTCCCAAAGCTGATCTAAATAAATTTCTGAGTTGTTTTAATTGTCACAGTGACAATTATCTATAAAGGTTGGGAGATCCTACAAGTGAGGACTCTTTCTTAGACATTTTCATATCCACCTTCCCACATCACAGATAAGGAATATTTCTGCAATCACAGGATCACAGAAAGTTCCATTGACAGTGCTGCTTTGGAGGCAAAAGAAGCCAGTTGATAACCATCTCACATAATACCCTACTTCCAAGCCAGAAGTGGAATTTAATAATTTTTGAATACCATAATGGAATTGTTTTCTTAATATAGACTGAGCTAATTACGGTGATCAGTCATAGGTTGAATTAGTGCTTTCCAGAGTAGCTGACTATTTTTCAACATGATCATCAGAAAGAGCAAAACAACTCATTTCTTAAAGATGTCAAAATGCAATTTTAAATGTCATGTTAAGCAATGGCAAGATGCTGGAGAGAGAGTTAGTCAGTGATTACGACTATTTAACAGTAATTTAAAAACAAGGCAAGAGCAATGTGTGTGCCAGCACGGCATTTAAATAGTCAAAACTAACTCTACTTAGATAATGAATTAATTCATATTTATGATTAACATAGTGCATTTACTTTGTACTATTTTTTCATAAAGCTTAAAGTGTGTCATACAGTTTAAACAGAGTATGTTATTTTAGTTAATATGTTTCCTTTGCAGAGAATGACAGAAAAATCAAAGGATTGATGCATCAAGGTTTTTATTTACCATGGTGCCTGGCCAGCGAGTGTGAGATTCCAAGTTCCTTTCTTGTGCCTTATAATGGTCTTACCTACACTTTTAGGGACACTTGAGTAAAAACAGAATAGTAAGACAGCTACTACAAGGCTTGACTTCTTGCACTAAATTTCCCACAAAGTGCAGAGATGCCATAAGTAGCCTGCCAGGGAAGGAGTAGCTTGTATCAGTTCAGCACACTGGGATTTCGTGGAAACATGATAAAGGCTATGGTATATTTAACACCTTTCAGTCCTTCCTGTAACCATCTCATCTAGGAGAATGCCCACATCTCCTGCAGTTCAGAGTGGGAGGGAATCTCCAGTGTAGAGCTTCCATCCATTCATTGATGGAGCATCTGTAAGTGTTAGACTGGGGGGAAGTGACAGTGACTGCCACACTTCTGCTCTGCTCTCAGGGGGCTCGTGCTACGGGAAACTTGGTCCAATACACCGGTAATTACCACAGCTGGTGACCCGTGCTTTAAGGGGGGTGAGCAGAGACTGCTGAGGAGGCCACATTGTTTGGTCTGGAGGATAAGAAAAGACTTGCCAGGAAAATAGCAATAAATAGTATCAAGAAGCCTAGATAAGGGTTATTCCAGTACTGAGAGCGGAAAAGAGCATAAGAAAGACAGCATGGCCTGAAGAACTGCAAGAAGAACAGTGTCAAGGAAGCACAGAGATTCCAGGGGGTCGTAGAGGGCAGTTACAATAATGAGGCCTTTGAGCTGTGCATTCTAAGTATGGTAGCTGAATGGTAAATACATTAAAGTGAAATGAAATGAGAAATGCATGTTCTCCTTTGCACTAGCCATATTTAAAGTGTTCAATAGCTTCTTGTGGCTACTGCCTAGGACACTGCAGGTATAGACTATCTCTATCATCATAGTGAGTTCTGACAGATCCTGCTGCCCTAGAGGCTGGTGGGGCCCAGCCAGGAATGAGCTTTGAATGATATGTCAAGGTGTTTAGATCTCATTTTGTTGACAATGAGATGCTATTGAAACATTTTATATAGATGAATAGAATGGTCAAAGTTATATGTTGGTAAAGTGCCTCTGCAAGGCTCAAGGGATTAGAGAGAGGCAAGGCTAGGAGTTAGACTATTGAAGAGAGTATTGCATTAATTAGGGCAAATGTGTAGACTAAGCAGTGCTAAAAAATAAGGATCAACAGGACACAGTATACAATATAGAACCATAGCTAAACAGATGTGGAGGATAAAGAAGGAGAAGTCAAGGTTAATCCCTGGCTTGTGCAGTGACTAGTGAATGATATATACTTTTAGCCTAGGCAGAGACAAAGGGAGAAGAATAAGTCTGGGGAAGAGTGATGATAAATTCAACTTGTTTTTGCTGTATTTGATGTGTACAAGGAGTCATCCAGGTGAGCTCTAGAAGGCATTTTAATAGCCATATCTGAAGCTCAAAGGGTGAATCTGAGCTGGAGATAGACTTGAAGTTATCACCATACAGATGACAGTTGAAGCCACTGGAGCAGATGAGTTCCTGGAGAGTGTGGAGTGAGACACTGAGAGGGGCAAGGACTGAACCCAGAGAACACGGATGGTGATGAGACCAGCCTGGGAGAGGAGTCCAGAGAAGCTGTCCATGAGACAGAAAGGGAACCGGGAGAAAGCAATGGGATCCAATGGAAGAGGATATCTTAGGGGCCATTGGTGTTGATTGCTTGAGAGAGAACAATGAGGTAAGAATTGAAAAGTACCAATGTGATTTTTGCAAGAGAAAGATCATTGGTGACCTCAGCAAAGCCACTTCCAGGGGAATGATGGGGACAGAAGGCACAAAGCTGTGGGCTAAAGAATGAATGAACGTTGAAGGTGCAATGACAGCAAATATAAACAATTCTTTCAAGAAACTTGGTGGTGAGAGACTTTAGAGATGGCTGATGTGCTTACCACAGCCACTGTGCCATTTTCAAATGTCTACCTCATAGTAGAAGTAAGTGAACTCTGCTCTGTACTACTGGAAGCCTGACCAAAGTACAGGTGGGTCTTTCATATCTTTACATCCCCTTTGGTCCTAGTGTAGGTCTTGTGTATAAAGGATGCTCTGTTGATATTCCTTTAATGACTTTCCAGCTTTCAAATTTCCAGTCTCGCGTTGTTCTTAAATAAAAAGGTTATATAACTATAAACCATATCTACATAAATCAATATGTATTTATACATAAGTGTGTAAATAAATGGATTAAATAAAGCCCAGTTTTTAATACATTTTTCTATTAGACAACATTCTCTGATTGAATGAAAAGTCTCTGTCCCAGCTGAGAAATAAGTGATGTCTGTTATTTAGTTGAGTCTCATATTTTCAGGAAATTTTGTGAGTTGGGCAGCAAATCCCCACCTGCAGCAGAACGAGTAGAACAAGGACAAATATATTTTAATAAAAAATTTTATTATGATTATTTACATGAGTTCCTCGATAAGCATATAAATGTAAACTTTTATCGTTGGCATTATTTCACATATGGTTTATCCAAATTCAGAGTTAATGCTGTCATTTGAGTGTACAGGTAGTGAGAAAATGTTATTATATTCACAGAATATACACACACGTGCATTCCGGTTGTGCCCCTCTCTACGCCAGTGGTATGGACACCGTGCCATTGGCCCTGCTTCTGCTCCGCAGGTGGACGCTGGACTCGGTCATGTCCTCCGCGTGTTCCTCACCCTTCTTCTCCTTCAGGCTGTTGATGAACCTCAGGGTGATTTCATCCCACTCCTCAGGCAAGAGCATCAGCAGGAACCCGATGCAGATAATGATGGTGGCAGCCAGGCGGACCACGTTGAATATCACCTCCTGCTTCAGGAGATCCACGGCTAGGGAAGAAAAACAACGTCAGCCATCTCTACGACCAGATCTAAGTTTCTCTAGCAAGTGAACAAAGTCAGTGTTGCTTCTCGAGGTTTCCAAAGGCTTTTTTTAAAAAAAAATTCTTTCAAGCTAGTGTTTCCTTTTTCCATATCTCTATTGATTTCTACTTATTCTCTCTAAATCACACTTAATCCCAAGGCTTAGCTCAAATCCTATGCAGTCAGACTTAATGGCCTCCCCACTTTTCTCTTAGCTCTATTCTTCTGCAGCCCTTCACCCTTCTCCATTTTCAATGGACCATTAAAGATTTATCAAAAGATCCAGACTGGGTTACAAAATTACAGGATATACACACAATGGAATTCTACTCAGCAATAAAGAAGAACAAAACTATGTAATTTGCAGGAAAATGAATGGTCCTGGAGAACATTATGTTAAATGAGATTAGCCAGTCACAGAAAGTGAATAGTCATACATTTTCTCTAATATTTGGAAGCTATGGAGTAATGGGAATACAAGAAGGACTTTAGATAATGGAGGAGAAACACAGGTGGAGTGAAGGAGGGGGTCTAGAGGAAGGTGGGGGGAGGGAGGATCAACGAAGGAAACATTTCCAATGACATCATGAACATATGTGAAATTATCAATGCCAATCTCAGTATCATTATTGGGGAAGGGGAGAGAGGAGGGAGGAGCTTGGGGTGGGAGGTGGGGTTAAACTCCCCAAGTGCTGTGTGCATGAATGTCCCTACCACTCTGAACTACATTATGATGTGAGACTACAATGCACCAATTAAAGTATACTAAAAAAAAAAGAAAAAAAAGGCCAGACTTGTTCAGGTCTAAGTCTTTGTACATGCTGTCCTATATCAAACTTTGAGGTTTAAATTCATATAATATAAAATTAACCATTTAAGTGAATTTAGTGCTGGGTGTGGTGACACATGCTTGTAATCCTAGTACTTGAGAGGCTGAGACCAGAGGATCTGGGTTCACCGTCAGCCTCAGCTACTTAGTGAGGCACTCTGAAACTTAGTGAGACCCTGTTTCCAAATAAAGAATAAAAAATAGGACTGGGGGTGTATCTCAGAGGTAGAATGCACCTGAGTTCAATCCCCAGTACTACAAAACAAACAAACAAAAATAAAGTGAATTTAGTTGCATGTTGTACATTAATAGTGTTGTGCAATTATCTTTATAAGATGTTCCAAAACAATTCTATCATTTAAAAAATAACAATAACACAAAAACAAAAACTCTGTACCCAGCCCCTTACTCTCGACTCCCTAGCCCCTGAAATCTTTTTCAATAAATTGTTCTATTCTGGATATTTCATTTAAAGGGAAACACATGTGTGACCCTTTAGACTGTTTTCTTCCATTTAGCACAATGATTTCAATGTTAATTCTCATTGTAGCGTGTCGATACTCCATTCATTATTATGGCTGAATAATATTCCAAGGTATGTATCACACTCTCCTTTTCCATTCATCTGTTGAAGAACATTTGGGTATTTCTACCTTTGGGCTATTGTGAATAGTGATGATTAGAAAATTCATGTACAAGGATATTTTTTAAATCCCTGCCTTCCATTTTGGGGGATATATACCTAGGACTGGAATTGTCTGTCATGTGCATGCTGTCTTTTTTGCATGAGACGACCTTCCCTCCTTCTATCCTACTCCATCCAGCTAACCCCTCTGTTACATCTCTGCCTACTTTAGGCTTCTCTCAGGAGCTCTCAGATGCTCCTCCTATGTGCTCTCAGAGCATTCGATAAATCAAAGCAAGTGTTTCTCCACATTGTAATTACTCAATTCCTTTTGTCTCCCCCTGTGCTACATGGTCCTGAGGGTAGGGCCTGTGCCTTATTCAGGATCTATTACCAGTGTTAAAAGAGTTCCTGGCAGATACTAAATGTTTAGAAGTTATTTGTTGACTCTGTGGATGAATGAATGAACTTTTTTGACAACTCAACTTCTGATATTTCTTTCCTCTGAATATCTTATAGCCCTTGGAATCTGTCTCTCACAATTTGACATTGAATAATAAATTACTGTGTAGAGTTCCCAGTTGTTTCATGTTTGTTGGTTTCCTTTTCCAAAATTAGTCATAAGCTTCTTAATGGAACAACATGTAATTTTTCTACCTTGTTTATAGTCCTGATTACATAATATGTGCTCAATAAACACACAATCCTTGTCCTAAAGGAAAGAAAGATAGGTATCCAAGGTTTAGAATCAGAATTTTAAAGCTGGAAGGGCTGAATGTCACCCAGATAACATTTTTATTACCAGATTCATTGATTAGTTTCACTAGAAAGATTACCCTGGAAAAATAGCTTCTCATGCCCCTGAAGTGAGTCAAATTGCTTTTCCTGGAGGGCCACCTGCTCTGTGCCCGGGGGAAGCTTCTGCAGCTCCCCATGGATAGTCTGATGGGAGCCAACACCCTGTACATTTCCTGCACTTTCATTAGTGACGTTTACTTCAGAGTCCTATGTTGGGATGCCTTTTGTTTCCATAGGACTTCCTCTAAAAATACCACAAAATTAGGTTGTCAGGGAGATTACATGAAACCTAAATGATACATTCGGTATTTAATTCTAAAAGCACAACCAAGTAAAAACAGTGTTTTCATGGCTACAAATTTCAAATCTGCTGCATAGTTATTCTGTTGTCTGCCACCTTCATGATATTTAAAAACATCTTCTGAGGCAAGGGACATAATTCACAATCACTAGAAGAAAGAAGCCAGAGCATAAAGCAAACAGAGGCAGGAGACTTTTTATGGCAGGCAGACCCTGTGAATGCCAAAATGTAGCAGTACCTGCATTTCCAGGAACGCTGAGCACTGTCCCGATGGAGATTAGGATCGGGTATGTCAGCACCACCCCGACATTCACCAGGATGTTGAAGGCTGTAAACCAAAGGAGGATATACCGGATGAGGGAGAATTAATGTGCTGGCTGCTTTTCTTCATGTAAAAGAATCAGTGTTTTGCTAAACATGCCTTCTCAAGTGCCTACACCTTTGGTCAATGAATCCTCTAATTTTGGAGATGGATGCATGCATATCTCACCTGAATTAGTCATCACTTTGTTATTCTTCTCTGCCATCCCATTTGCCTGACCTCTTGCCAGTTGGATGGCAACCCGTGTATGTTCAAATGCAAAGAGGTGCAATAATTCACTGCACTTATTTGCACTATAAAGGTAGGTTGGGGTTGGCCAGAGGTTGAAAGCAAATGACTGCTTGAAGTTTGGCACACTATCTTTGTTACTTTGCTAAAATATGCCATATTCCTGGGCAATTAAAAGGCTCTAATGTTACCATCCAAAGGAAAATCTACCCAGTGACAGCTATGCTGTTTTCCCATTCTCTCTGAGGTCAGCATCCTAGTAACTCACTGAATCCCAGGGACTATTTCCACATCTGATTTGTGCACAGGTAACCAGAGGACAGGTCCACAGAACTAATGGAAAGTGATTTGGATATAAAATGTCCCCTGGAGACAGCATGGTGGTAAATGCCTGTAATTCCCGTACTTGGGAGGTTGAGACAGGAAGATTGCAGGTTTGAGGACAGCCTCAGCAATTTAGTGAGACCCTGTTTCAAAACAAAAACATAAAAAGGGCTGGGAGTGTATTCTGGAGGTAGAAGGTCCCTGGGTTTGATCCCCAGTACCAAAAAATAAATAAAATAAAATGAAATGTCCCCTGGAAAAGCTCATGCGTGACAATGCAGAAATGCTCAGAGGTGAAATGATTGAATCATGAGAGCCCTAATCTCATTAGTGGATAAGACCATTGATGGATTCACGAATTTAATGGGCAGTAACATAGGCAGGTAGAGTATGGCTGGAGGAGGTAGGTCATTGTGGGTATGGCCTGGGGAGTGTGTGTGTGTATGTATATATATGTATGTGTATATATGTATTCTTTGCCCCCTCCTATATGTGTCTATGTGTGTGTGTGTATGTGTGTATATATATATATATATCCCTTGCTCCCTCCTCCCTCTCTCTAAGCTTCCCACCACCATGCCCTCAGCTCTGTAGATCTAACCTGGTCAAACATGGATTGAACACCTGAAGTCTCCAGAACTGTGAGCAAATAAATCTCCTTCCTCTAAATTGTGGTGGCCAGGTGTTTTAGGGTAGAGCAGTACGAATGCTGACTGAAGCAAGGAGCACCTGTTTTAGGGCTAAGTCACTCCCTAGAAGATAGGTCACAGCTAAAGTTGGAGATGTGGGACAGTTCAGAGAACAGGCTGGGATTTGTTCCTAGATAACTTCTGATATCCATGGAGAAGAGAGTGATGGACATGAAAGCTTAAGAACAGGGGCCCACTGAGGGTTGTAAAACCCTAGGGTGTGTAGTACAGTCGAGTGAGCAGCTGTCCCTTCAATTTGTCACCACGCTGATTAGGCACAGTGAGTCTGCAGTGCAATGCAGTGGGCCCACTGGAGTTGCTGCAGTGCCAGCGGGCACTCAGTCCAGTTGGTGTGGGTGGCACCCGGCCTGAGCAGGTTTGTTAGGAGCATCTGTTACACATGCCAAGGAACATAGGTTGGTGGAGGGCTACACTACAGCAAGAGGAGAACCACATATGCACAGCAGAAGGCAAGAGCTAGGGAAATTTTGATTATGATTATTCCAATTTATGTTGTTTTTTGGCCAGGAAAGAATCCAGGCACTTTTAATTAGGATATTCTGGTCTTATGGAAACACTGCTATTGATTTCTACTCAACTTAGCAGAGGTAATAAGAGATGATAACCATACATTTTTTGGCCTTGAAAAGTAGAACTGGAAGGACCAACAATTAATGATTGATTCTTCTCTTGAGTATTTTTGTCTAAGACCTCTCTTGAGGTCTTATATATATAAATATATAGAGAGAGAGAGTGGGAAAAATATGACCAGATCAATACCCTGGTTGGAATCAGGACATTTTTCTCTCTGGAACTATCATGCTGCTATGGTTTCAAATCCTATCATCTCAGTAAAGAAGGTCAATTGAGGGTTGGCAGAGTCCTGCAGGTTAAGTGAGGTGAGTGAATGTGGAGAAGCAGAGAGGACTGACCTTGGGCAGTGTGTGGAAAGAGGACTGGAATGAGAATGAGCTTATCTGAGTAAACAGGTTGTTGATGTGTTTTGACTGTTGGATGAGAGAAGAGCAAGCTCTTTATTTCTCAGGCTCCTGTCTCATTAAGTGACAGCACACAGCCTCAGATAGCCTTGCATTCCAGGGAGCTGGGAGGAAAGACATTTAAAAGACTCCAAGTTTAATCCCAGTGCTTGGGAGTTTGAAACAGGAGGATCTCAGGTTCAAGGCCATCCTCAGCAACTTAGTGAGACCCTTAGCAACTTATCAAAAACCTTGTTTAAACCCTTATTAAAACCATGTTTTGAAATTTAAAAAAATGTAAAAAGGGGTATGAGGGTAGCTTAGAGATAGAAGGCCCCTAGGTTCAATCTCTAGTGCCAAAAAAAAAAAAAAAAAAAAAAAAAAAAGCCAACTAATCAAATAAACAAACAAACAAAAAACCTGGAGGTGACTTTCTCTTGGCCCTCAACTAGGCACAGTCTACTTAGCCTGGGCCACCAAGCTGGGCTCATGCTGCTGCCTCCTCTCTCCTGGTGAGGGATTCCTACTATAATCCTTTCTCCACGTTCAGCACAGTGAGCTGTTTAGTATGCAGATGTGAGCTGCTTAAATATTAAGTGGATTTTAAATCCAAGCCTTCAACCTAGCTTACTAGGCCAGGCCCTCCTCCTTTCTTCCTTCTCTTTCTTCTGAGCCCAGTGCTCTGGCCATTTTGAACCACTCTGAGCACTTCTGCCCAACATACCAGGGCACACATGGAACTTGTACGTCACAGAGTATACTGTGAGGACTTGATGAGGCTACTTAAAGGCTGATGCTGAACAGAGAGGCCTAGGCTTCTAGCTGCATAGCCATAGCAGGCACACCAGCTGGACAGCTCTGAATCTAATCAGCCCAGGGCCTGCCAAGAACCTACTAAATGACATTATACTGTATTTCTTAGCTTCTTAACCATATCTCTTAGCTTCTTAACTCCTCTGCTCACTTTACGAATCCTCCAACAAATAAGGTAAAATGGAGCAGATCATTTCTGTCTGGAATGATGGGATAAAGATTATTTTGTGCAATTTAGAAAACACTATCCCTCCAAAATTGAATATGTTCTGTAACCTGGTCAGAAGAATTGTCTCTATAGGATAGTTATTCTGGTTACATAGCAATAGAGTATATAGATACCCAAAAGAATAATCCTACTATGATAATCTAACAATCCAAGGAAAGGGTAGATCCAAGATATGAAGTGGCATAAGGAAGGGAAAGCAAAACCTGAAGCCACTTACCCAGCCACAGCCCTGCCATCCCGCAGAGACAGCCCCAAGGCAGAGCTGCAAAAGACGACCAGTGTTCCACCTTGGTGAAATAGAGGATGACTGGGGTAAAGGAGATGAAGATCAAATTGAAGAAGCCCAAGGTGGAGACAAAGTGTGCAGCTTCGCCAAAGTTGGCACTTCCAAGAAACATCTTGAACAACACCTGGATGGGAAAAAAGCTCTTCATTCACACAGTTGGAGACTGCTGGGACAGGAAGGTGAGTTCTATTGACTTACACAGTGAGCTAATTGGTCCAGAGCTTATTCTCCATGTCTCCCTGCCCTGGCATCTCCATGGCACTACATGGACTGTGGAGACAAGGAATTAAAGTGCCCCACATCCTTCATACAAGACAGCAATGGCTGTAAAGTGAATTTCTCATGCTGTTGAGAATTGTGTGAGTACTGGATACTCTGTAGAGCACAGCCATCAGAATGGGTCCAGGGTGAATGATAAATAAAAGCAGAGAAGTCCAGGAAAATCTTCTAGGACTGAAATGCCATCAATTCTTTGTTTCAGGCCTGGAATTCATTGCATTCTTATTTGACAGATACTGAAAACTAAATTGGACAGAGAGCCTATAATTATGTTGCTGAGAGAAATAATGCTGCCTTGGGTTTACAAGCACTTTTCTATCTGTGCTTAAAATGTCTTCATAAACATTATGCTATTCTTTGGATTTAAAAACTTTTTTTTTCTGAATTATAAGTCTAAACAGAGGAAGATGGCAAGAAGAGGTGGATGGCCAACTCAGGCTCAGAACAGACTGGGGGAGGGTGCCAGGCCTGAAGTCCATCCATATTTCTTAGCTTCTTAACCTCTCTGCTCACTTTACTGACCTTATAACAAATAATAAAAAGTGGATCAAATTATATCTATCTATAATTATGATATGAAATGAGATGTAAATTATGATATGAATTTCTGCCTATAATTGCGACAGAATTATCATATTACAGATATGATTTTATGCAGTTTAGAAAATACTGCCCTTTCCAGAATGAATACATTCTGTAACCTGGTCAGGAGAATTCTCTCTATAATTATTCTGGTTAAGTATTGCAGTTCTAAGTATTGCTTTTAATTTTGCCTGGATTTATGATGTTTTCTCCTGAAAGACTTAATCAAGAGAACTTGAGCATGTGCTAGTGTTTGGTCACGTGTGATATCTTGGTGGGGTTCCTTTGGGAAGCAAGTTAGACACTAACGGAGAGTGAGTGAACACTTGTCAAACTTGTCACACAGAATCAGTGGGCCAAGAAATGTCAATATGGAAATAGACTTCGCACCCTCCCAGCTGCAGCCTTGGTGAATAATCAAAACGGCCTCCAGGAGGGACGCAAAGGGCATGTTCTGGCTTTTGGAGAGTGTTGTCTTATTAAAACAACAGGAGAAGTGGAATTGGAATAATCCTTCAGATACGGCTGGAAAGTTGGCTCTTAAAAGTGGAGCTTCGGGGAATAACCTTTTTGATCTTTCCTCTGAGTCCTTGCTTCTGAAGTCAGGTGCAGTGACCCTTGAATAGACTTTCCATGGATGACTGGGACCCCAGTGGAGAAAGAATGGTGAGTCCACAGGACGGACCCAGTGCATCCCTCCAAGAGGAAAGAGCTAATAATGTGAGCGCCTGTGGTGTGGGGTCAATATGCAGCACACGGCGAGCTTCCAAGTGACGGCTGGTTTATTATTTCTAACAACTCCTTGGAGTTAATAATAATGACCATAGATAGCTCAATGAAAGGAACACATTCCTGCTACTACTGCTTAGTAGTTTGATGGCTGGGGTATAGAGCACAGGCTTAGGAGTTGGCTCTATCACTTCCAGGATGTATGGCCTTGGGCAAGTTACTTAATCTTTCAAAGCCTCAGTTTCTTCCTCTGGAAACATAAGGTTGGGTTATCACAGGTGAAATTTTTCTGGCAGGTGTCCACCACATTGCAAGCACCCACTAAATTGTAATTACTATTATTTAAGCTCACCTATTTTTCTAACCAAAACTTTCATTGTACTCTCTTACTTTATTGCTTAAATCTAAGCTCGGAGTGACCATTGACTACAAAGAAAGGTGCAGGCCTACCTTATATAATGCAGATGTAGAGGCTGAGCCCACTGCAAATGCCACGCCTATGATAGAATCTGCGTGGAAATTGTCCGCATATGCCATCATGACGATGCCGGTAATTGCCATTATTGCAGCGACTATCTGTCAAATAGAATGGAACAGAAAATGAAATGATGCCTCCGTAAAATCAAGCAGTTCAAGACTTCAAAAGTTGCTAAGTGCTTTCTTCAATCTAATTACCTCTTCCACACTTCTGTTTAAATGTAAGAAGAGTCAGCATTAAATATAAATCAGTATGTTTATGAGATATCCAGGCATAGATTATAAAAGCTGCTCAAATTCTAGTTAGTAAGCAGTAATTTTAGTCCAATTGTTAACTCTATTTCTAGAGATTAATATCCATATTGGTGAAATGGATTTAACAGGAAGTTATTTCTAAGTACTTTATCTATACTGTATGCTTTTTCTTCAAACAATTCACCATACAATTTAATCAGTTCCTTGGATCAATGCACATTTCTGAAGATCTGCACATACCCAGGATTTGATTAAGGAGACATATTCTGATACAGCTAAGAGGCAAAACTTAGACCAGAGACAAAAAAAATAAAAAATAAAAAAGTGAGTAACCTCTCAGTGATCTATACAGGAGAGGCAAAGTCTGCACCGGAGGCCACCTCTTCCTTTTGTTTACATGCAAATTAATTCCATTTTTTAGGTGTACCACAGAAAGATAATTTCATTTACTTGTGCAAGAGCATTCATTAACTCCATAAAGCAAAACATTAATAATTTGACTGGGGTCATAATGGTTTACTATTAGGTGATAGGATCCTTGGTAGATTCAAAACAGGAGTTTACTCCCTTAGTGAAATGCTGGTTTGCACCTGTTTCTTTAATTGTCCTAAACTGGTTCTACCAGAAAGCATTTCAAAACTTCAGCAAACACTAAAAAAAAAAAAAAAACCTGAAATAGGAGACAGTATATAATTTCCTAATTGTAAAACCAAGATGATAATTTGTGAGAAATTTAAGTTTGCATGGAGATTAATTTTGTTAAGCTTCAGTTCTGAGTATTCCAAGTAAATAAGTTCCTCTATCACATATGTGATTTTTTGAACATTATTAATGAATTACTTATAACAAAATGTAGATCATGAAAATTTGACTGTAGACTTGAGCCAGGGCAGAGGATACCCTCAATAGCATATAATTCAGATGCTGCTAAAGCAATGCTCTGTTAATGACCACCAGAGGCAACTGCACTGGTGGTTTCAGAGTAGCTCCACACTGAAGTGTCCTTTATGAAACACAGCAGGAGGATTTGAGAACAGACTCCAACGTGTCAGCAGTGAAAAACCATCTTCATAACACGTTATCCGGGAGGCTGCTTGATGGGAGATGTTTCTCTTGCTGAGTGAGTACCATATCCCTCTGACACTGCCAGGTATGTACCCCCCTTAGAGTGTCTCAAATTATGGGGACTAGAGTTTAATATACACACCATGAGGTGTCAAGGATGTTTTCCAAATAAAAAGTAATAGACTCATAAATAAACATGGTGAGTGGGCTATTGAGACCTGGAAACTCTGTAAGAGTTATCATTTCTCTTGATTTGGGGATTTATAGTTCAGCCAGGGATTTGCAACCATTTTTTGGGCAATCTGATTTCAGAGGGGGGGAAAAAAAAGCATAGCGGACGTGGAATTTTCTTTTTGTGCTTAAATAATATTCACAGGCTAAAATATTCATGTGCAAAAATAGATTTCCCTCATAAGACTGGACTTGGAGTAAAATAAATTTGAATTAATATTTGCTTTCTTTTAGCCAACCATCAGTTGTATCTTACTGATCAAATAATCATGTGGTTACTTCAAGACAATGGTTAATAGAACAAATACTGTGTAAAACCTAGTAAATTTAAACATGATATACTGTTTCATATTCAAAATTATAAAAATTATTCTATAATAAATAGTATGTGTGTTTAGGCTACTGTGTGCAATATATAACTCTGGGTTTAGGGAATTGTGAAACCAAACATCCCATAAAAAATACAAGCAAAAATCAAAAGCCTGCTTTAGAAAGTGACAAACATGTAATATAATTATCTTCAGGATAAGACCACAGGTGGGAACTCTTCCTTTTCTGAATCAGCCATTAGTAAAAATACGTATGCATAAAGCATGCATTATGAGTTTTCTCAAGATAGGAATTGAATGTGGCTGAAGATTACAAAATTTTATAGCAACTCAAAATTATAGGCATAGTGAGCCTCTTAAGCATCTCCATTATTTTTTCCATTTAAGTGCTTGTGAAGATGTTCTCCTGGACCATTTAAATTGACATATCAATTACAGCAGTGTCTCTTTCAATTGCTTTCATGGAGAGAAGCATTTTTTCGCTTTAGGGGGGCAGACAGTGCTGTTGGTTAAATTCTGAAAGCATGAAAATCAGAATATTTGAAATGTTGGAAAAACCTTTCTCCATGGTACAGGCAACAATTTATAGGTTATATGGTAGCTCCCTCAACAAAAGGAAAGATAAGTAAAGTTAGTTGCTACATTTTAATTTAAATTTTATAGCTATCTGGTAGGTCAAAGTTTTTATGACATGTTTTTAAAAAGTTCTTAATATATTTCCTATCCAAACCGCTGGTACTAAAATAATAGATCTAAGCTAATCTTGAAAATGCAGGAAAACATTGGGTACAAGGCCTGTTTGGAACAAGTGTTTGGATAATCCAGAATGGTTATGCATTATTGGTTTAACTTTAGAGAGTAAATATTCTTTAAATGTCCAGAGAACAAATAACTAAACATATATCTGAGTCACTTGTATTTTTATAATCAGCCAATGATCAAAGGATTAATAGCCTGAAACACATTCTCCATAAAAACACCTGAAATTAGTCTTTTGTGCTGAGTATACCAGAAATGCATCTTCAGGAAGCCTTAATATTCTGCTAAGAATGCTGATATGTTCATTCACATGGCCACCACTGCAGAAATGCTTCTGGGATACTTAATACCCTATAAAGACCTCTCCTGCTGAAAAGGCACCATCTTCCTGGCTTCTGAAAAATATGGCTCTCCTGACAACCTATTCAAGTTCTAGCCTGTTAACCAAATAAGATGGAAAGGCCACCATTATTATCTTAACCTACTTTGAGTAAGAACATTAATGATAGCAGTGACCACAAAACTGCCAATGTCTCCATGTATAAAGCCCTAACCTGTCTGTCTCTGCTCATCCTGCTGTGCCTATCTTCGGTGAACATCCCAGAAGGGGATTTAGTTAGCACATTTTTCTAGCATCCCAATGGAATGACATGACCTTCAGAGCCAGCTACTTTCCTCTGCAGGTTCAGCTCCTCAGAGTCTTCTCACCTCAACTTTCAAGGCCAATCAAAGGAAGACTTTGAGGATGTTTGAACCTGTCTCTAAAGACCAAAGAGATATCAGGCTATGTCACTGTGCTAAACACCACCTATGGCCCTGCAGGAAAGCTAGGTTTCTTCTACTTTTTAAAGAATTGGTTTGTACAGATAAAAGCTAGAGAAGCACCTGGCTTTGGACTGTTTAGTTTTCTCATATCTTCGTTTTTGTGTTTTGTTTTGTTTTCTTTTCCCACTGCATCCATCAAAAACCACAAGGGCCTGACTCTTCTCTACATTCCCATGAGCATTTACTAGTTTCTTACCATTCACTGTGTTTCTCATTCACAGATGGTTTTCAGTTTTATTAGTTGCCCAGCACTAGTCTTTTTAGGATCCAAGGCATTGAAATGAACCTTCAATTCAATTCTCTTCCTATAGTGTTTCTTTGAGGATCTTACAGGTCTAAATAAGTGTAACCCGAACATGTTTTCTTACTTTGCTTTGAGGTTCATTCTGATTTTTGAAGTTGGGGGAGCCCAGGGGAGCTTCACTGGTTCACAAGGGAAGCCTCGAATTTTAAACTCAACAGCAATCCCTAAAATGCAGGTCTCATACTATATTGTTGGCAGTGGCTACTCAAGTTCAAGGCTACAGGCCA
This sequence comes from Graphiurus murinus, assembly GCA_004027655.1. Lineage (NCBI taxonomy): Eukaryota > Metazoa > Chordata > Mammalia > Rodentia > Gliridae > Graphiurus > Graphiurus murinus. Next base: position 41,173 of record PVLC010003470.1, read on the forward strand.
GCAGGTGACATTAATGATTTGGCCAGTGGGAGTTACAATGATGACCATCCTCTTCCCTATGAGCATATTTAGGTAAATTTATTTCCAAGGAGCCATGGTTATAAAGAACCCTCAGACTTCTGCATATGATATATTTAAGGTTCTATGAAGAGCTATCTTTTGCTGAGATCCAATTAAATTGAAGAAGAGCTGAAGTGTGAAAAATGAAAGAGGTAGGGCTCACTCAGATGCTGTGTGTGTGGAAGGGAAATTGGTAAACGTAAGAGGTACTGGGACACTGAACTACTTGTTCTTCCATATCTATTCTTATGTGAATAAAACCCATTTGAAAATGATCTCAAAAGGAGATCTGGGAAAGACTGAAGGACATTGTGGAGGGTGGACACATTGACTGCACATTGTAAAGAGGTTATGGATTACTGTGGGCATAAAATTTGAGGGCTGTCGCAGCCCAACTCCCCCCCCCCCCGCCCTTGGGTCTATTTATTAGTCATTATCCTACCAAGAAGGGGATGAGAAGGGTAAGGCACACAGTCCACCCTCCACTGTCTCCTGCAAGGTATAAAGGCTCTGGATGAAGAAATCTGCACTGTACTTGAATAAGCAGTTACCAAAGGCCAGATGAAAACCAAAGGTCATCTTGAATCTTATCTTAGTATGCAATGTCAGCACAAATAAGTAGCTCCAGTGTCCTATTTCAGAGCACCCTAGAGGGGGCAATTTAAATTCAATGTGTAAGTTAGGCAATGAAATATTCAGTTTAATGGACATACTCCAGTCAATCCTTGGTGAATCAGAGGAAGACTCCGAAACAGTCACAGTTTGGGAAGTTAACTCCCTAGAGACCCACATATCAAGCTGAAAGGACACAAATTCACTTATTATCTGCTAAGAAAGTTGAGATCATTCTCCAACCACCAATTTTCTTCATATCTTCAGGGAAATTTGAAGATGAATAAATATTGATATAATGATACAAAGTACAAGGGAAGAAAGGTTTCTAGCTTTCTAGTCTGACATCTACTTTTCATTGGAGTGAATGGATCCCAGCAACAGAGAAAAAAATGCTCTGCCAGTGGCTCATTTCTTTTAGGAAGAACTTCTTTTTGTTTTGTTTTTGCAGTATTGGGGATTGAACCCAGGATCTTGTGCATGCTAGTGCTCTACAACTGAGCTACATCCCTTGCCCAATGACCTTCTTCTGTTACAGAGGAGGTGGTTTTTCAGGTTCTCATGAATTTAAGAACTATAGATAAATAGGACAGGATCTCGGAGATGGAGAAATACCCATATTCAAAACTACAAGAGCTGGATTATTACCTTACATTTTTGTAATTTTTTGAAGGAATGTGACCTATTAAAGTTTACTAATTTCCATGGGATGATTGTAAATTATCTGTAAGCAACTGCTCATAAGATATTTTAAACACACCAAAGATTACCAGTAAATTGGTGGAAATTACTTTATAATAGAAAAATAATATATAATAAATTGTCTTTTCATCTTTGATTTAATCACTAGCCCAAAGTAGCAAAATATTAACAAGTTATTCATTTTATGTGAGTATTGCTCACTGGTGGTTCAGATAAACCTGTAGTTGCTGATGCTATAACTTAAAACATTCTTTTATTGTGTCGATGGAAATATTTTGACATTAAAATAGAAGTAAGGAAGGTCATAGATTTTCATCTTAAATATATTCATGGAACCAAACAAATGAGAAGTATAATCCAATGACTATCTGTTTCTGAACTTCTGAAGCTTTACTATGAGCCCAAAAGATAAGTTTTTACCTGATAACTTTAAAGCAACTCTGTAACTATTTTTTTTTAAAAAGGAGTCCATCTGGACTGGAGTGACATCTGGAGTAGCTTTAGATTATGTATAGAGACAGGCAATAAGAGACACATTTATGTTGTCAGTGCTGTATTGCTCTCCTTTAATTTCTCAAATGACCTAATTATACATGTTCTCTATATGTCTCAGGAGGAAAAGAATTGCTGAAACTATCAAATGGCAAAATGCTGAATATGTTTTGGTGCTGCTCATATTCCATGGCCTGATTATGAGCATCATTAAAACTACACTTTGACATTCTTCTGGAACATAGCATTAAACACTTGCTAATGTTTCAAAATGAGAGCTGAAGCACCCTCTGTCATTTAAAAGGAAAGATATCTGACTTCTGCTAGCATGCCTGACACTAATGCTTACTGTTTTGCCATTGATGATGTCTTCATTTGTGTATATATTTATTCACAAATATTTACTGGCTACTTAACATTTATTCTATCAGGTCTTATTCCTTGCAGATGCTGGGATAGTTTCCCGTGTCTGCTGGACAAAATTACCACATACTTGGTAATTTTTAAAATCACAGAAATTGCTTCTCTCACAGTAGTGGATAGTCCAGAAATTCAAAATCCAGCAGGGCCATGTTCCCCAAAGCATCTCCAGGGAGAATACATTCCTTGCATCCTCTGGGTTCTGGTGGCTTCTCTGGCATTCCTGACTTGGGGCCACATCACTCCAATCTCTGTCTCTGTGGTCACATGGCTGCCTCTTTGTGTGTGTGTATTTCTGGGTAAGTCTCTCATAAGGACTCATTATTGGATTTAGGGCCTCACAGATCATTTGGGATGATCTCCATCGCATGTGACATCACATGTGACCAATTTAAAATGGTGGCAGGTAGTAGTCTCTAGGCAGAGTTCTTAAATAGGTGATTCAAATGTAAATTACACAGCTGTTTGTTTTTTTTTCCTTTGAAAAATCCCAAATAAACACTGTGTTTTTTTGGAAGTAACCTCTTGCATCAGCGAGTTCCATCATTAAGGTCACCATTTACTCTACTATAATTGGTTTTCTCATTGGCAAATCTAATGTGAATGTGTTGATTTACTTTTGGTATCTAGGTGCCACTGAATGAGTAAAAAGCCCCCAAATCTCCTCTCTTATCCTCTCCTTGAAAAGATCCTCCACTCCTCATGGGTAGTCCATGGTAATGACGAAGAGAAGATCTCATGAGGATGAGATTTGTTGTATCTTCAAATATTGACTGAATCCTTCTTTGTGCCCTACATTATTCCAGATGCTGGAAATAGGAGCAGGCCTGGATTTGAGAATGTGTGACCTGTACACCAGTATAGAGCCCCATGATAAGAAGGTTCTTACACTTAGTTTACTTTTCTGCTATAATGAAATTATTAATAATTATCAAATAAGGGCCTTGTATTTTCAGTTTGCACTGAGCCCCCAAGACAATGCATCCTATCCTAAAGGGAGCAGTAGACAACATAGGAGAAGCCCCTGCTCTCAAGGACTTGTCGAGGTACTTGATAGTTAGACAGCCACCACCAGTGCTCCAAGTGTAAATACACGATGCTGAGCACTTTGGGCATCAGACCTAAGATTAGCTAATGGCTTCATAGACTGACTCACGGCTTCGATTAAATACCTCTTATTATTGTTCATGCCAAGATTCAGTTCTGAATTTCCAAACAGCATTTCCCCAGATACAACCAGAATTTTCCAATTACCATTAAAAAAGAAAAAAAAAAAAAGATAAAGTCTTGCTACGTTGTCTAGACTGGCACTGACCTCCTAGGCTCAAGTGATTCTCCTGCCTCAGCCTCCCAAGCAGCTGGGACTACAGGCACATGTCACTGTGCCTGGCTTTCAAATGGCTATTTTAAATGAAAGCTTTCAGGGTTAATGGCCATCATAAACTCTCTTCCTAATATAGACATCAATTTTGGCATTCAACAAGGGGCAAGGGCCTTGGAATCATTGCCAACAAGAACAGTATTTGGATAGCAAACTACGTTTCAAATTCAGTCTTGGACATCTCTTTCAGAGAAGAATAATGTATAATGTTGACACTGTGGGAAACGGCTATTCATTTGGACCTCCTTCTAAAGAACTGTTGTCTAGATATTTGCATCATGGTGGCATGCCAGATGATATGAATAAGATCTGGCTCCTGAAATCTGCATAGTTTCCAAGCAATCTATTTCTAACATAGAACAAGCATGCAAACATTTTTATTTTTTTTATTTTTTAAAATCCATGTTACTAGTGAAAGGAATAAACTCAGAACTGAAGTGGTTGGTGTACACTTAACGCAGTTCAATTAAGGATTTGTACCCTAAAGTACAAGTTGTTGCTTTTAGTTCCATTTCTAGATTAGTCACACTAGATATATAGCCACTCTTAACAGCATCGTGCCATTACCAGTGACTTTAATTACTGTTTGTTAGTCTTATCTACTTACACCAATATTAATTAAATCCACTAGGTGGGGGCAGGAGGGGGTTGTCCCAAAAATATGTTGATTGAAAAGTGCAAATCATAATCTTTACTGTGGCTAATTTTCTTAGACCCTTCTTTCCTGAGGACAGAGGAGTTGATCATGATATTAATTCTAAAAATTAATTCTAAAAATGGAATTGATTTTCTTGGTCTGCTTTAGACCTCCTGTTGGATTCAGCTGACTCCCCAGCAGAAGGATCCCTTTATCCTTTCATGATGCTCTTACTGCTGGGGTTTCCTAATGCATCTTCAAATTTCAATTTGTACTCAGAACCAGTGGGAAAAGTTCTATGGAAACTTCCCGAAACAAAGCAGCTCTCCCGATGCCCAGATTTATGATCAAGGGAGGCATTGCACATTGAATTTAGCGTGCTATTACCCTCACTCCCATGAACCTGTCTTTCAGCACAATCCACGACAGCAAGAAGACAAAGGCTTTGTTACAACAGAACAGAGCAGAGACATCCGTGGCCGTCAGCTTCTTTAAAGCCAGTAAATACAGGTAATTTGTCAAAGTCCATAGAATAGAAAAGGGAGCAGTTCTTTTAAGAAAGAGCTTCAATGTCAGGCCATCTTCACCAAAAATGCGACTGCATTCCCTAGGAAAGAAAAACAGATTAATATGCAGGTAGTAATGGCAACCCATCTTGTCTGGCTGACTCTTCACAGGCCAGAGCACACACACTAGTGACTGTCATTCACCTGTGCATCATACTGAACCCATTTCTGCCCCTACAGCCTTTGTAGAGTGCACAGATCCCTGGAAAAAAGCCCACCTCTCCTCAGCACAGAGCTAGGCGCTCTCCTACCCAAATATTCTCTCAAGATGGCCAGGGCTGCCATTATGCTGTTTCTGATGTTCTCAGAGAAGCCTGGAGAAATACAGAAACAGGTAGTCACTAAAATCCCTAGCTACCAAAAGAGGTTGAAGAGTCTTTCCCATAGGCCAATGCGACAGGATGAATATGGTGGCTGCCGTGTGAACAGGATACAGACAACTCACATAATCCCAAGGAACAGGAGTGTTCTCAAGTCTGTGGAGTCACACATATCTGGGGATTTTGTTATTCCCAAGACTGTGCCTCTTTCGAATATATCTGCTCAGTTTCCTTCCTGCCGGTATTTTTTTTTTATTTGTTTGTTTGTTCTTTGTGATGCTGGGGATCAAACCCAGGGCCTTGTACATGCCAGGCAAGCACTCTACTGCTGAGCTACGTCCCCAACCCTTTTGCCAGTATTTTTAAGGAAGAATCATGAAGAAAGCCTCTGTAATAACCCTAAACATGGTAAAAACTAGTATGAAATTCAAGTGGTACTTACATGCAAGCACTGACCATTTTGGATGAATCATCTGGATTTAGCATATGAAAATAGTCACTTCAATTAAATCTTTAATTTGTTTGATTTCTGATTAAATTGGCTATTTAGCCTTAGTGGCCATTTTAATCAAAATGTTCACACTAGTGATACACACAGGCAATACTGGCTATGCTACAATGGCCTTGCCTACACAACTGAAAACAGACTCACCACCAGGAGAATTTAGCTTTCGTTGTTTCACTCAGTTGTTGATGAACATTCAAACATTTACTGGGCAACTGTTATGTGCGAGGCATTCTATTTTCAAGAGTAGTGTAAATATCTTTTTCAAAGCAACACGTTATTAATACTTGGACATGTTTATAATGAAATATATTTACATGGCTCTAGTTAGAACTGGTACTAGCTTCTCTTCCAGCTTTTACTGAAGAGATAACATTGTGTTGAAAGGATTGCAAACCAGAGTAATTTCTGCTCAGTTTGCCTCACATGTATGAAGTAGCTGACCCCACAGGAGGATCACGTGGAATGAGAGAGGGATAAAGGTTCTATGTATAGGGAACATTGCCTTAAATAGCTAGTCTCACAGTAAGTGCTGCTTTCAAGCCATGAGTTGTAAGTCAGCGATTCCAGGAAGGTAAAAAATGCATATTGCATACATAGAAACTTGTATTATTTTTTTACTTTCATGTGGGATATAACCGATCAGAAAGAGGTTTCATAAAATGAAAATGAGATTGCCCAAAGGTAAATTTTAATTTGGCAGAGACAAGAAGTTAAAGATGGGATTACATAACCCCAAGGCAAAGCCTTCTCTAAAGTAAACAGAAATTACATGTGCTCACACACACAGGAAAATGAATGGCCTTTCTGAAGCCCTAGAGCCATTGGGTTATTCTGAAGCAGCATTACACATGGAACAAGCAGCAGTGTGCCTAGGCCCTCCTGGGTGCAGGGTTCATTTTCTGTACTCACAGAGGGTGTGCTTCATGAGAAAGCTGTCGTGTAGGGCTGAAGTTGTGAGTTGTAGGTTTATGCTGTCATCCATACCACTGAATGTCTTTTAAAGTACACATTTATCAAGACCATAACAAACCCATTTCTGATTAAAGGATTCCTTTTTCTTATCACTGGCCCTAGCCAGTGCTGATTCCTTTCTAGTGTCCACCATCATGTTGGGTCAAGTGCTCTCAAGCAAAGACATAGGATACAAGTGAGGGAGCATTCCAATCTCCCAGGGAAGACCACATGAGGACCCAGTGGGAGAGGCCCACAGGCAAAATGGCTGGTGAGATGCCGCTGCCCAGTAGAAACTGTCCTCACCTGGCTGGCCCTCTTTCCCTAGGTGTTCTTTGCTTCATTGCCCTCCCTTCTGTCCCCATTGCCTCTCACTGCCAACCTTCTCCACATTTGTCACTACTGTTGCAGAAATTAAAACTACTCTCTAGCCAAATGCCAGCTCATCTGTGTAAAACCTTATACTGGGCAAACATTAAATGCTAAGAAATGTGAACACTAAAGAAAAAAAATGGATTTTTATGGAGAAGCAATTAACAGTGGGCCTCTTTGGGAGATGATAAAATCAGAATTTCTGGTTAAGAGGAACTGGCTGGTGGTAAAGCTTGGAATGAAGCTTAGAAGTTGTGGGACATTAATAATTTAATTATACTCATCATTATAATGGTAGCTACTAATTGTTAAGCCCTTTCTGTATATAAGATAGCCCCTGAAGCACATTTCACAGGTGCCTGACAGAGACTAGAATATTTTTGACTCTAATTCATTATTTCTAGATTTTTTTTCCCTAAGAAAACACTCTTTTGAACACTATTAAAACTATGAGGTAACTAGGTGTGGTGCAGCATGCCTGTAATCCCAGTACTTGGGAGGCTGAGAGAGGAGGATCACAGATTTGAGGCCAGTCTCAGAAACTTAGCAAGACATTCAGCAACTTAGTAAGACCCTGTTTCAGAAAAAAAAAAAAAATGGAGCTTGGAGTAGAGCTTGGAAGTAGCATGATCCTGGGTTCAATTCCTAGTACCACACAAAACAAAACAACAACTATGGTATATAATGTCTTCTTTCTAAATTTCAAGTTCACCTGAGACAATTGAAGTCTGCTAGTAGGTAATTGAAATGATTTGATCATTAAAACTGGCTTTCAAAAGGACAACACTTACCACCAATATTTAATACATCATTGAATATTCTCTTGATGTTAGTGATAAGAAAAAAACTGGAAATGCTTTCATACCATTCAGGAGAAAAAGAGTAAAAAGTACTGGTGCTGTGGGACAAATTCTGTTTCACTCTTACATACTAACTCTACTTTTCCCTTGTTCAGCCAGGGGAACTTTGGGGTGTGCCTTCTTGGCAGATGGTGTTAATGAGTCTGCAGGGAAGAAAGATCAAGGATCTAAGAATTTTCTGACACCGTTTACCTCTCCTATTGTTTTCACTAGAGACCAATCCTTTCAAAGACAGTGTTTGGTGTTGGCAATAAAAGCTCTTTGATTTGATTTCAGAAAGGCCAAATTCATTCTGCCTTCACTAACAGGTGGAGGCATCTTGTCAAATCATAGAATTTGCAAAGTTCAGAATTAGCTGGACATGAGAGATGGGGTGGAGACAAAGTTCATTCCCAAACCAACATTTCAATCAGCAACAGCCTCTTGTAAACGTGTGAGCTGAGATGAAACCAGCTTGGCTTGTTTCAAAGTGTTCTTGATTCTGTTCCTTTTACCACACGTTTTGTTTTTATCAACATGTGTGTCTAAACCACAGGAGAATTCAGGTAAAACGCACATACTATCTGGCAAACACAGCTATTTTCAAATGGATAATTTTAGTGTGATAATCACACTTCCCTGCTATTATTTACTAAATATTGTCATTTAAAAAATATGCCTGAAAATTTTGATGGGAATCAAATACAAAATATCTCTAGCTCTCACCAACAGATATGGGGCTTTATTCTTTCTCCCAAAGCAGACAGCGTTTATTCTTTTAAAGTTTCTTTCTGTTCTTTCTGTTCCTTTAGTTATAATTGTGGTTTCAGAGACACACATAGAAAGTCAGCTCACAGCAGGACTTCAATATTCCTAGGCACTTCCAAGTTGGTGACAGGAAATGGAAGTCAGAGATCGACCCAACACAGTGTGGTAAGGTTTTAAGAACAGTATTATAATGCACCAATTATACCAGCCATTCCTTCATTTTGCTAGGTTTTTGTTAACCTTCCTTTGAAAGGTTATTTTGGCTCCTGCAAGACAAATTGACTGTCATTCTGCTGAAGACCAATAAGCTGTCCTTCTCCCATCTGCTCTCCATTAAGGTCCCTGTTTCCTCTTAGCAACGGGAATGACTGTTCAGGATATTATTCCTTACTTCCAGGCTTTACCTTTTTGAGAAGCTTAAGTGCTGTTTTGCCTTCCTTGGGTGCTGTGGGAGACTGCATGACCTTAGCCCTGTCAGCTTCTTGAGCTCTCCAAAAGGGAGCTGCAGAAGCCAGGCTCAACAGGAAGCAGCCACTAGCACCATAGGACACCCACCAAAGCCCAGCCACCCTTGCTTGTGGCCAACAGACAGATGGACAAGGTCCCACGTGCTCCTAGCCTGCAAAGAATAATATCTCTTAAAGTTTCCCAGGGCCAGATTTCTCACTACATGAAACCAGGTTGTTTCATCTGCTCAGGCACCAGAATGTGAGAAATAGTGAGTGAATGTTTTGTGACTGTTAATCTTATAAATAAGTTTTTTTTTTTTTTTCTTTTCCCCCTGGATTTGAGACACTGGGATGTTCTTTTATAATGTGACTTTCAAAGATAAATGATCTGGATTTAAATTGGGCTCCATTATTTATAATTGTTTAACCTTGGACAAATCATTTAAACTTTCTGAATCTGTTTCCTATGTTGTTGAAATGGAAATAATAACACCAACTTAAAAGGTGAATGTTAGCTCAGCATGGTGGCACATGCTTGTAATCCCAGTACTTGGGAGGCTGAGACATAGGATTGCAGGTCCATGGCCAGCCTCAGTTACTTAGTGAGACCCTCTGCAACTTATGAGACCCTGTTTCAAAATAAAGAATGAAAAACAAAAAGGGAATGTTGTTACCACCACTGATGATTAAATAAGATAAGATACACCAAAGCACCAGCACAATATCTGGCCTGTTGTACACACAAGTTTTTTTTTTTTTTTTTAAAGAGAAGATAGCTTTCTTGTGTTCATTACCAAACCTTAGATTCTGCTTCTCCACACCCCCCAAGTGAGCTCAACTTATATTCTAAAGAGATGAAAATATGCATTTGTACATAAAACTATTTTCTAACATCTCCAATTGACCATTTAACGTAATACCTACCTGAATTTTTTCATTGGAGATTGCTTTTCTTGAGCAGTGGCCAGATGCCCAGAATAATAGACTGGGAAAAACATAATGTTCCAGTTTGTTGAAAACCACGTCATGAAAAATGGACAGTAGAAGTTCTTATAAGTAATTTTTACAATCTGTGTGGTTCCAACCCAAGACGATGACACCGACAAGATGATCAAGAGTCCCCAGACAGCCTTTAGAACCACAGACGTGCAGGATAGGCAGCGAGCCTTGATTCTGTTTTCTTGGCTGCTGTTCTCAGGATGAGTCTGTGTCCCATCGTCCCCTGAAAACAGGAAAGGAATACAAATGTGTGAAAATCAGGTTATAAAACGGCAATGCATCAAGTTCTTTAAAAAGATGGATGCAACTGGAGAGGCAGGCAGTAGAATCACTAACGTTTCTTTTTTCTGTTATCATAGGAAGAGACTGGTAACCCCAGCTCATTTTCTCTCTGTAATCTCTGTCCTGGAAGGCACAGTATGGATCAGGGCCCCACCTCACACGTGAGGATGCCCATGTACATGGTGGATGCCATGCTGTTCTCCATCCAGCACGCCCTGCCCCCTTCCATTCCACATCTCAGCTTTCACAGACTTTGACCTTGGCCCTGTGAACTGCTTTATCCGGTCCAGCCTGAGCAGATGAGGGGCTTATCACCTCCCGGTAGAACCTCTGAGAGGCCCCACCAGGCCCCACCAACTCTCTCTCTCTCTTTGCCTCTGTCACTAAAATGAAAAATCCTAAATAGAAGCTGTCCTTTCAGTCTGTGTGGGGGAGTGAGCAGATCTCAGCCAGAGCTGCCCTGTATCCACCAACATGAAAAGTGAGTGAGAAATAAATATTTGTTTCTACATTCCACTGGGATATTTTTACAATTGCAGCAAAGATGACTATTAAATTGAGAAGCAATGTGTCCCGAGAACAGAACAAGTCCTGACTACACGAAGTCATTTCTCACCTCATAGCAAATTACTAGTTAATGTATTTCTGGGAACACAATAGGCTCTGCTTTGTGTTTCTACATTTACTAAGAAAATTTAATAGCATTTTTCGCATTATAATCACCAAGGCTCCTTGAAATTGGCAGTCATAAAGGTCTTCTCCCCTGATAGAGAAAATAAGTTCAACATGATGAATACATGCACCTATCTGGAAGTTGAACAGGAGCAGAAGTCATCCTGAGTCCTAGGGCTGAGATCCCACATGGCAGAATCCTGGGGAAGGAACGCAGAATTGTCTACAAGATTCTCATGCAGGCACCTGCCTTAAGGTCTATGCTGAAGAAAGCGGTGCAGTTCACAGATTAGCGGCCGTGGATGGGGCTTCTCACTGTACCTCTCTAGAACCTCCTGGCTCTGTGGTTCAACCTGTTCCTACTGCTTAATGAGGCAGACACAAGTGCCCCACTGGGTTAAAACTTTTTACCCCACTGAGGCTTTCTGATATAATCATTCAGGGAGAGGGAAGAAACTAAATTCTTCATTTGGGAATATAAACTAAGTAAACATGAACACAGCAATCACTATGTGACTTCCAAGTCATATAAACTCTTGGGGCTTAGTGTTCCAGAAATGAAAACTGGTATTTTGTATTTATTTATGTATTTAACAAAACCTTTTGGAGATGCTACCAGGAGCCAGTTAGTGAGTTGGGTCCCAGGGATTGCAAAATGAAAGACTTGAGCTCAGCATCGAGTGGAAAGGCAGAAAACACATACAATTCCGTGTGACAAAGGCCGACTCTGACAGATACGAGGTCACAGGAAGCAGAGAAGTGCTTGGTAAGGGCTGGGATGAAAAATGACCAGGCAGAACTTTCATGATGCAGCAACATTGAGGTGAGGCTGGCAATACAGGCCAACCAGGCCCCTCGACTGTGTGCAGACTTTGCCTGCTCCTGACAACAGTTCTGAAAATTTCCTCTGTGTCCATGCGGCTCATGCAGAGAGGAAAGGGGGGAAACTAGGATAACTAAGAAAGTAGGAGAGGCTACTGTATTGGAACGCTGGTAAAAGAACACAATCCTACCTTAGCAAGTAGGCAATGTTGTTCCCACTTTACAGATGATAAAACCGAGGCTCATGTTTCATGTAAAGGGTTGTCCAAGGTTTCTAGAGTTCAGCTTTTTATTCTGAAAGCTAATTCTGCCTAGGCTTTCAGCCTTTAGCTTTCCATTTGAGCACTGGATGTTTGTTTCAGAAATGCTTCGGAGACCCTTCATTCCTTCCTTCCTTGTTTTTTTTTTTTTTCTTTTTTTTTGTACTGAGGATTGAACTCAGGAGCATAGGGGCATTCTACCTCTGAGCTATACTCCCAGCCCTATTTTATTTTTATTTTGAAACAGGGTCTCACTAGGTTGATGAGAGTCTCACTACATGCCGAGGCTGTCCTCGAACCTGTGATCCTCCTGTCTCAGCCTCCCAAGTACTGGGATTGCACCCAGATTTTGGAGACCATTTCAGTTTCCTGGCAGGATTGACAGTCTTGTACGAGGTTTAAGAGAAGTGATACTTAAGAGAAAGGTATAGTCTACATTTCAGGTCCCATTACTCTCAGGGACTATTCACAAGGAAGGAATAATTCTATAGAGATGTTAAATGTCTTTGTTAGGTGAAATGTGTCTCCCTCGTCACCTTTAAAGATTGCTTTAGTTTCACCAGCATACCATGGACAGTGATTTAGGAGACACCAATAAATCCCTCTGTATTATTGACCAATTTTTCTTCCGATAACTAGATTTAATTGTTGCCAAATTCTTTAATTTTACAAAGCATAGAAGGATTGAGTCTCCAGAACTTTTTTATTTTTTCTGTCCATTTTAAATATGATATTGTAGTCCTGCTTAGATTTATGGCTTTGCATAATCTTTAAAATTAGGTATGTACATTTATGAAATTATCAATGCCAATCTTAATATGTACGGGGAAGGGGAGGAAATGGGGATGCTCACCAAGTGCTGTGTGCATATATGTCCCTATTACTCTGAACTTCATTATGATGTGAAACTACAATGCATCAATAAAAGAATATTTTTAAAAAATTGAATTGCAAACTAGTTCAGCCACTGTGGAGATTCCTTAGAATACTGGGAATGGATCCACCATATGATCCAGCTATACCACTCCTGGGGATCTTTCCAAAGAGATTGAAACCAGAGAACTACAGTAATATATGCATACCCATGTTCATAGCAGCATAATTCACAATAGCCAAATTATGGAATCAACCCAGGTATCCATCAACAGATGAATGGATCACAAAACTATGGGAAATACACACAATGGAATTCTATTCAGCAATAAAGAAGAATTAAATAATGTCATGTGCAAGAAAATGGAAGGACCTGGAGAACATTATGTTAAGTGAGATTAGCCAGTCATAGAAAGTGAAAGGACATATGCTTTCTTTAATATGCGCAAGCTAGGGAATAACTGAGATACCAGAGATACTCCAGGAGAAACCTCACTGGAGCCAGGGAAGGGATCTAAGGGAAGAGGAGGGGGAAGACTGAGGTTCATTAACGGAAATACTACCATCAACTCCGTGTACATATGTGAATATACTGATGTCAGTCTCAGTACTCTGTATGGGGAAGGGGGGGATGGAGAAGTGAGGTGGCACCAAGTGCTATGTGCATGTATGTCATTGTTAACATGATTTACATTATGATATGATACTATAATGCACCAATTAAAGAACATAAAAATAAAAACAATTGGAATACTAGGAATTCTGTCCATTTCTATATACCTTTATTGTAATCATACAAATTGATGGTGGAGGCCACTGGAATTAGAAAATAAGAGTTTAAGTCCCAACTTTGCCATTGGGTAGCCCTGAATGCATGTTTGATTCCAGTCTTAGCTTCTCTCTCTGTCAAAAGATAAAACCTATCCCATGGATTCACTCTGAGGTTAAGTACCATAATATTCATGAAATTGCAGTGAGCTTCTTTTTGGACTATTCTCCTTTTATCCCTTTTCTTTGGTTCACTGGAATATCCCCATGTTCTTTTTAATCATCAGAGAAGTAAATTATGTTCCAAGTGATCTTTAATGGCATGGTTTTGAAATTTGTAATTCATGTATGATAGATCGGGCATGTCTTTATTAACCAGTATATTTAATTAACTGGAACATTCTTTTTTGCAAACAGCTAGGATAATAGGAATATGACTACAATTTATTAAAGCCAATTAAAACTTTCTAAAGATTTAAGAAAATGTCATTTTCCTTACTTTTTGAAAACAGTTTCAGCCTTAGGGGCCATGTAGTTGCTGAGATACTGTTTTAAAATAGGCTGTGTTAAAAAATATCTTTTCTCATATAAAAAGTCTATTTTCAAGTTAGTAGGACATGAAAAGAGGATTTCATAGCTCCTCTACTTCTCCCCCTTTTTAACCTAACCTTCTAATCGAAACCCCTGAATTGCCATGTTTCTTTTTTTTTTTTTTTTCAAAGTTAGTTTTCTCAACATGGTGGTTTATTTTCTTTAGCTACCCAGTTATTTTGGATGACATGTTTTGTTGTTTTTACTGCTGACAGAGATCTTAATATGTTGTCAGCCCTGGTGAAGAAATAAATGCAGGCTTTGAAAATGCAGGTGGAATTGGGGTAGAGGAGGCTATCACAGATCCAGGTAGAGAAACTAACATCAGACAGGTAGAAAGACACAGAGAAGAAGGGATCCCACAGTGATGGTAAGTGATAAAACCACAGACACTCTGATGTAGAGAGGAAAGTTTTTGTTAGCTGACAATTGTTTTGCTTTTTTAGTACTCACATTAGATGAAGGAAATATAAATTCAGGGCTTGAGAGCATTTTCTGGGATGGGAAATAACACACCCATCACCAAAAAGCAGCAACCTAGTAGACCCAGCTGCATTTAGAAATTGAATTTTTTCTGGGAAACATATCAGCCTTTCTATGAGATCTGCTTAACAATTCCAGTAATCCAGAAATTGGTGAGTGGTCCCGTGGGTGTGAGGAATGGCTAAAGGTATCAACTGATCAGAAAATGCTAATCAGGGAGACAGGTAAAGTCTCCTGCAGGAATTATAAGTTGGGAAAACTAGAAGAGCACCAGGGACAGCTAGTCCTGATGACGAATGCAGAGTGTGATTTTACTGATGTTTTTATTCTTTTTAGATTGGGCACAGTGTGTTGTTACTGAATCCCAGGGCTGAGATAAAAGATGCTGGGTTTTGACACTTTGAGGATGAGAAAACTAGCTACCTTGAAAACTTCATTAGAAGTCATTGTCTAATTAGGTGTTAAGTTCTTCAACTATAGTATTGGTATTTGTTGTCTCTGCTATGTCATACACTTCTAATAGATTGTATCTATCTAGTTCCTGTCTTTCTCTCCCTCCCACTTGATTAATCTTCCCCACATTCACTCATAAGAAGTCCATGTGACATCTCTGCATTCTGTGTTCTTGGTGGAATCTTTCATAACTGATTGTAAGATGTACTGTTAGTCAAGGGCAGGTCATCCACCACATACCTGCTCTGTTCTGTCTCTCGACTCTATGTCCACAAACTCCAGAGGATCCTCGACTCTGAAGTTCAAGAATAGGAGCAGAAGAATCCTCAGTGATAGACAGAGGGGACAATTGTCTACTGATGCCACTGTGTGAACTGGGGCAGTTGGTTCCTGGTTTGCATCGAGTAACTGATGATCTGGAGGTGCCTGTAAAGATAGAAAGCACACCAGTTTAAGAACTTTCTGGAGGAAAAACTGGAAGTAGATTTCAATTTCTTGGCAGTAAAATATATGACCTAAAAAAAATCACAATACTGATGAGCTTCTTTCTAATTCTACAAAAGGATCTCCTAAAAAGAAAATGCTATGTTGACAAGCATAGGTCTCTAAGATATCTAAGTTAAAGAGTTTTTAAAAATAAATTCATTAACTAAAGACAAATATTAGAAAATATTGCTTGGGTAGATACTTGTGTTATGAATTAAAACTATTAACACAACCAAACATTTTATCATAAGGAAAGTAAAGTGCTATGTTATATTTGCTTTCACCCTCTCCTTCCTAAGGCTGTCTTTCTTAACTGGTAAAACCACCAAGAGCATCTCCTATAGAATTCTCCTATAAGCCTTTCTACCAGATTCATCAGTAAAATCCAACTTTGTGTGTCTTCTCAATCACCTATAGCCTCTATCCAGTGTCATAGATGAAAAATCAGCCTTAAGGGTCCTCCACACACCAAACTCCCTCTTATTCTGATTAATGTTTCATGAATCTTCAGTGCAGGTTTGGCTTCATGGACCTGTTACCAGTACAGTCCTGGGCATCTATACTGATACCACATGCCCTTTCATTCTCAATTCTACCACCCAAATGGTGCATTTCTGTTAACTAGAGTCCAAGCTTCATTTGAATTCCACTAGTTTCATCACTGAAGTCCTTTTCTTTTTTGTTTCAGGATCCCATCCAGGATACCACATTATGTTTAGGCATCGTGTCTCCCTAGTTACCTATGATCTGTGATAGTTTTTCAGTCTTGTTTTTTATGACTTGAAAGTTTTAAGGAGTATTGTTGAAATATTTTGTTGAACGTCCCTGGACTGGGGTTTGATAAATGATTTTCTCATGGTTGGATTAGAAATATAGGTTTGGGGAATGTATTGATTCTTTTTTTTTTCCCCACTATGACCGAAATCCCCAACCAGAACAACTTAGAGGAAGAAACTTTTATTTGGTTCATGATTTCAGAGGTTTTGTCCATGGTTTTCCAGTTCCAAGGCAGAAACATTGACATCAGGTCACATAGTAGAGAAAAGCCACTCTCAGCTCATGGCAGCCAGAAGCAGAGAGAGCAAGAGGAGGCACAGGGACAGATATAGATATAGGGTGTGTCTTTGATGGATCTATTTTGTCCCTAGCCTCTTCCCCCCCCCCCCCCCCCCCCCCCCCCCCCCCCCCCCCTGCTTCCTGGCCACCATGCTCATGTTTCCATGATGTTCCGCTAAGCTTCAGGCTCAAAGCAATGGAGCCCACCAACCAAGGACTGAAACTTGAAACTGGGGGCCAAAATAAATTTTCCCTCCTTTTATTTATCTTGGGTATTTTGTCAAGGCAACAAAAAGCTGGAAAATACAGCAAATTACTTCACTGTCTTTTTCCCTTTTCCATACTTTATTCTTTGGTAGCCAGTCATCAAGTCCAGCTTTCACTTTGGGATAACAGGTAAGGGTTTTAAGCTTTATCTTCTAGAGAGAGAATTTTTCTGAAATTCTTAAGTGAAGCAGATTTATATATTTTCCTCCTTTTATTTATTAATTCAACAATTTATATCAATACATACACATGTATATTTATTTCATACTTTGGATTATAATCAAATTTGCATTATTTATTCTTTCGCTCATATTACTCCATCTTTGGCCATGGGGCACTCTCTGAGATTGGCTTCTGAGTTCTTTGACATGCCCTCATTATTTTGTCTTTTGAGCGCCTCCTTACTTTTTGGTACTACAAGATGTTCTGAGCTCATCTTTTATTCTCCTTGACTCATTCCTAGAATGAATAATTTCCCCAAGGTTTCCTATTTCCTTGGAGAATGGAATTTAAGAACCAATATCTGGTTGTGGGTGTGCTCAAATTAGACCCTCAAGAACCTGTGGTGTCCGTGTGTGTGTGTGTGTGTGTGTGTGTGTGTGTGTGTGTGTGTGTGTGAATGCATGAATATATATATATATATACACATCTGTAATTATTTCTGTGTACCTATCTATCTTATACTCTCTTAAAAAATCAGGTAAATGTTCTATGTACACTCTGACTTTCAAACAACACTTGTTGACTCTGGTGAGGCTTACCCAGAACGGTTAGATATAGAGTACCAGAATCTAGTATCAGTGCTCAGACACTGATAGATATTGGTTCCAGGACAGGTATACTGTTTTCATCACTCCCTGGGCATTTGTGTTTGCTCATCCCTCTCAGTTATGAGTTTTTTTTGTTTTTTTTTTCTCACTGACACAGGTGAGGAACAGAGATAGCATTCTCTCTAGGTCATGAAGACTCTGTCTTGGTTTGGTGCCTCTGTCAAGGTAGAAAATACCAAATGATACAATGTTTGTGGGATTTCAAATTAGTGAAACCATTTTGTAAAACAGTGTGAAGGATCCTCAGAAGAATTGGAGTGAACCTACCATATGACCCAGTCATACCACTCCTAGGTATCTACTCCAAAGAATTGAAACCAGTCTACCATAGTAATGCATGCATATATATGTTTATAGCAGCACAATTCATAATTGCCAAACTATGCAACCAGCCTAGGTGTCCATCAAGAGAGGAATGAATTAAAAATTATAGGATATACATACAATGGAATTCTATTCAGCCATAAAGAACAAAATTATGCCATTTGCAGAGAAATGGATGGAACTGGAGAATATTATGCCAAGTGAGATTAGTCAATTACAAAAAATGAAAGATTGTATGTTTTCTCTCATATGTAGAAGCTAGGGAGAAACTGGGACACAGGAGAGACTCCATACAAAGGAGGAGAAATCTTAGTGGAGTGAGGGAGGGGACCTAAGT
Source organism: Graphiurus murinus (assembly GCA_004027655.1). Taxonomy (NCBI): domain Eukaryota; kingdom Metazoa; phylum Chordata; class Mammalia; order Rodentia; family Gliridae; genus Graphiurus; species Graphiurus murinus. The sequence continues at coordinate 59,753 of PVLC010003470.1, forward strand.
AAGGGAGGCAAGAGGGGAGAGGAAGACTCAAAGAAGGAAACACTTCAATGAACATGATGTACATATACCAATTTATCAATGTCAATAACAATGTTGTGCACGGGGAGGTAGAAAAGGGGAGAAAATGGGGTGGGAAGTGAGGGAGAGCTCACTGAGTGCTGTGTGCATGTGTGCCTCTATCACTGTGAACTTTACCATGAGGTAATGATTACAATACACCAATAAAATAAAAAATAAAATGAAAAATTTGAATTATTAATATCATTCTTGCTTTAATGTGGCCTTTAATTTGTAATGCCATATACTGGGTGAGCAATCACTAGAAGCAATCAAATTAGACCCTCAAGAATCTGTGGTGTCCAGAAAAAAATTTTAAAAAGGAAGCTTTGATTGCTGAGTTGTCAAGAACCAATGAGAACCAAGAACCTCCATTAAGAACCAAGGGGAACAGTGTAACTGGAGGTGAAAGTTTATTTCCACAGTCCAGACCTCTCCACCCATGACAAAAGCCCGTTTTATTTTCTTTTCTCTTTTTCTTTCTTAATCTTGGGAAAAATAAGTAGAAGTATATAAAGATGTAGTTAGGTATACCACTTATTATGAAGTGTTTCAAGGTGACATAATTGAAATGAATCATTTAATATTGGATTTAAAAAATAAAATATGTACAGCTACTCAAAAAGTCACTAAAAATATTACATACAAATTATACACTTATTGTTATGTTACTATTGATATTATAGAAGTATCAAAAATAATACACAAAGCTTGCACAGCTATGTTTCTAATTGAACAGTTCAAATTCAAAGGAATGAGGCTAAGATTCAGTGAATCCTCAATTATTCAAGTTCTTCAAGTGGTGCTGATACTCAGATACTTCAAGAGTAGTTTTTAAATTTATATTTCAATATTTTTATAATTTATTTTTATCAAAGTGTGCCTTCTCATCACTTTGTAAGTTAACATAAGGTTTCACTCTGATCACTCAGTAATTGTAGGTGGAATGGAGGAAGTCTAGAAATAGATTGGGTAGCCAGTTGAGAGGGGGTTGAGGTAAAATACTGGCCACGGTTAACTGAAGAGTTGGCAGCTCATGTGTAGCTAGCAAGTGTTGACTTTGTGAATCACACCAGCAATGTATCCTACTTCCTCATTTTCATTGAAATATTATGGCCTGCCTCCTGTAGCTGCTTATGTGATGTAGCCCATCACCTGCTACCAGCTACTTCCCACTGTCTAGTTTGTGAAAGAAACCTGAGAGTAGGTCAGCCACTGGAGATATTTTAATCATTGTCCTTAGAAACGGAAACTTTAAACTTCATGGCCATGCCTAGAGGCACATTTCAGGGCTTAAGCCATGCAACAGTCATCTTCGATGATGGAAATAAAGACTATCCTTGTTCTATGAGGTCTTGTGTCATTCAATTAAAATAAATCCAGCCTTGATAAAAATCTTTACAATGTCACTTGGGATAGAGTCAAGGATTATAAATAAGTCATATATACATATGTACATATATATATATATATATATATATGTATGTATTCTATTTCATTTACCACAGTGAGTGCATAGGTAGAAGCAGGGATTGCAGACTCAGCGTACAGTGCTCAGACTTGAGTAAGTATTGAGAGTAAACTATGTTAGGGTTGGAGTTCTCTCCCTCTTAGAGGCATGTGCTCATCTGAACCATTGTAGTAGGATCATCTTGGGTCATTTTCACATTTGTCCAGGTAGTAAAACATAATTTCTTCATCTGCATGTTCCCAAATTCATTTTGACTCAAGTATTTATTAAGCATCCATAATTTGGCAGGTATTGTGTCAGAATCAGGGTCAGACAAATAAAGAATACACAGGCCATACATACATGGAGGTCCCAATTCACTTTCAGCATCAGACATGTATCCAACTAACCATGATTTAGTGTTAATTGAAGACAAAGTAAAAAGGTTTGATTCACTCAGAAGCCTGGATCATGGAAGGCTCTATGGGAGGTTACATCAAAAGTGGCCTTAAAGGATGAATCACACTTTACCAGGTAGAGTTTTAAGCTGAAGAATACACAATATGGTCAGAGGAAACTTTGGGAGCATATATATGGAAGTGTGAAGTGCATACTATGAGACTTCATATTAAGATAATCAACTCTAAGATGCTGAACTCTGAGTACAAAAAATCCCTGGAAATCCTATTCTTCTACTCTTATTTGAAAAGGAGCTTCTGTCTAATAGGAATCCAAATAGCATATAGTGGCTAAGAACCCAGGTTCTTACCCTAAATATGGGGAGACCTGGGAGGGATCTGGGCTCAGCCACATCTAACTGGATGATTTTGAGCTAGTAAGTATTCATGTGAATCTCTTTCCATCTGTTCCCACTTCTGTTCTACCTACCTCTTAGGAGTGTTTGGATTAAGTGGCTCTTAGGAAGCACCAAATTAAAGCAGATGATTATAACTAATAATGAGCAGGTGAACAAAAATGATTATTAGTGGCACTTTAATAATGAGAATATTGACCTCATATACTAGAAATTCAATCTAAATTGGTTTAGAAAAAAAGGGGTAATTTTTAGTAGCATAGCAATTGAAGAACAAGATGGCTAAGATGTCCCTAAACCTTAGGAATAACTGGAATCAGGAGCTCAGAGCAGTCAGACAATCTCCTTGGCAGCTCCACCTCTCCCTGCAGGGTGCCAGTTTTATTTCTTCTGACTTGGCTACTGCTTGCCTTTCTCTGTCAAAAATTTGAAGCTCCCAAGTTTTCATTCTCATGTCTGTAAGTTTCTAAGGGAAATCTAGTGGCCTAGAGCCAGAAGTCTTGAGGAAGGGCTGTGTATTACACTGACTCCTTGTCCAACTTCTGCGACCCAGGGGTAGGGACGTTGCAATAGGCTGCAGCTCCCAGGAAAGACTGGGTGGATGGCACCTTGGGGATCTTCTCTAGGGACTTCAAAGGAAAAGGAAAAAGAAGAACCGCAGCCATTGAATAAAGCAGTTGCGTGAACAGATTGCGTGTAAAGTGTGGGAATCTCAGACAACTTAAAAAGTCAAACTGGTCAAGATTAATGAGGAAAAGGTCTTGGGAAAGCACTGTGAGAGAAAAGCAAAATGTTGGGTAGTTTCTGTGAAAGTAAGGGCAACATGATGTGGAATAACACCAAATTCACAGATATCACTTAAATAAGGGCCTTACCATCAACCTCTATCAACTATGGACATGAAAGGCCCACAAAACACAGCTTATTAAGCACTATACTAAAAACTGAGCCAGAGACCTTATTTTGATTTTCCCAAATTATGAGGCAGATATCATGGGTAGATTTGGTGCCCTAACTTAAAGGCACATATAATGAACGTACAGAAGAAATAAACACAGTCTAAGGGATGGACATGTGTGAAAGGTCTTTGATCTCTGACATTCCCAGATAACTCACACTATGGTAAATCACTGGACCTCTCTTTGTATGCATTCTTTCTGCTGTTCTGGAATTAAAGATTAAAAAAAAAAAGACTTCCTAAATTCCTCCTCTTCTTCCTCCTTTTTCTTTGTTCTTTGGTACTGAGGATTAAACACAGGGGCATTCTACCTCTGAGCTGTACCCTCAGCCCTATTTTATTTATTTATTTATTTATTTATTTATTTATTTATTTATTTATTTATTTATTCTTTATTTTGAAACCGAGTCTCACTAAGTTGCGGAGTGCCTCACTAGGTAGCTGAGGCTGGCTGCGAGCCGGGATCCTCCGGTCTCAGCCTCCCGAATGCTGGGATTACAAGCGTGCGCCACCACGCCCGACTTCCTATTTTATTTTGAAACGGGGTCTTGCTAAGTTGTTGAGGGCCTTACTAAGTTGCTGAGACTGGCCTCACACCTGAAGTCCTCCTGTTTTAGTCTTCTAAGTACTGGGATTATAGGCATCTGCCAACATGTCCAGCTAGCTTTGATTTGAAGATTTTCCAAACAATCACCTACAAATCATATTTAACCACAAAACAAACTTTGGCTATCTTCAACTAATTTTTATAGTTCTTTGTATTAATTAGATTCCATAAAGAAGAAATGGTAAACTCAAATTAGGATAATTTACAAAAAGATAATCAAGGTACAGGGCCAGAGAACAGTGGTTCTCTAGGCTGCCCACCCCGGTATCACTTGGAAGCTTGTTAGAAATACAAATTCTCAACACCCATTTTAGATGTATTGAATCTGAAATTCTGCATTGCCAACAGTTTAAGGATCCTTCCAGATGATTACAATGCAAATAAAAATCTGAGAAATCCTCTATGTGAGAAATCACAGGGTAGGACAATACTCAATTTTAACAGTACTGCTTACATGCTTATGTCAGAATGGACAAGGGTAGGGGATGACAGAAGACTCTGAAAGACAAAGGTTGCCTGACTGGGCTATGACCTTTCATCAAGGCAGGCACTCAATTGGGGGATCCTGAGAATACTCCTTTCCTCTGATATTCTGCTGGAATTTCCCATTGGTCAATAAACCAAAGCCAGGAAATGAGACAGCCTCTTGTTTTGCTTTGTATAATTTGTTTATTTCTCTTAAGTCTTTACAGGTGCAGCTCCAAGACTTCAAGGCAGATGGAGAAGATGGAGACAGGTTCTGGAGGGACAAAGAGAAGGCACCCAATGTACCGTGTTTCTATAACAATAATAATATTATACTCCCTGAGTGAAGGGTTAGACCACAGGGTATCTTAAATCCCTACTAGCCTTAAACTGCTTTGATGGGTGATTCTTCCAACCAAACTCTTGCAAATCATATTCTAATCATAAACTAGCTTTGACTGTTTTCAACTAATTTTTATGGTTTTTATTGAAAGAGCTATGCTCTTTTCTATAGTGTTATAATCATTGAAGAAAGACAGAAAACAAAAATATAATCCTGTATTTTTGACTTGAAGCTGGTTGCATCCTTAAGTATCTGACATTTTGTCTTACAAAAAGAGATATTAATAATTCAATAAAGTATTAGGTAAAAAGTTATATTTTCATTTTTTAAAGTCATATTTTATTGAATTGCAATAGAAGCAAGTATTTCCTAATAACAATCAGTATCGATTGGATTCTCACAGAAGTCCATATGGGATTTGCCTAAAGGTTGCCGTTGTCTTAGGAAAATATATAACCTCAGAATTATTGGAAAGGGTCGGCTTGGCAGGAGGTCAGTACACAAGCCATATTCTAACTTTCCATTTCAATCTATATCAGTTTATTTTTAAAAAGATGGTTCATTTTACTTAACAAAAACTAGTTACTCCTTATAGTTCTGAAAGTTCTTGATTCATCTCACAAATAAATATCTTTTAAAATAACTTAGATCTTAGTTATACTATTTATATTTTGTAAGCCTTATATGTCTTATATTTAGAAGGATTTTAAAATATTTGCTAATTATCTTACTACAAATGATAATAAAAGCTAGATTTTCTTTTCTTTTCCTTTTTTTTTTTTTTTTTTTTGCAGTACTGGGGCTTGAACCCAGAAACATTTGACCTCTGAGCTATATCCCCAGTCCTATCTTTTATTCTGTATTTTGAAACAGAGTCTCACTAAGTTGCAGAGAGCCTCACTAAGTAGCTGAGGCTAGTCACAAACCTATGATCCTCCTGTTTCAGTCTCCCAAGTACTGGGATTACAAGCGTGCACCACCATGCCCAACTCAAAAGCTAGATTTTCAAGATATATATCTGAAATATTTGGGCACTTATACATGCCTAGTAAAGTGACTTAAAATCTTCTTTAATTACTAATTCATTTTTCATTTTCTTAAAATTTCTACTTAATAGAAAGGACTACCAATAATTACATCTCTGTTGTATACATGTTTTCCCTAAAACCGTATTAACTTATTCTATCTGGAATGCAATTTTTTTTGCCTACCTATAACTGACTTTAAAATTAAAGAGTACATAATTTCTACATATTTTTATAATGTAAAAATAAAAATGCCAACAGTTCTTTAACATCTACCACATGCTGTAAGCTCTATGTGAATGATCTCAGACTCCACAACAATACTTCAGGGTGGATTTTAGTATCCTCATCTTCCAGATGAGAGAAGTGAGTCACTAGTAGCCAAACTAAGGATTAAAGCTTAATTGTGTCCAGTTCCAAAGCCTGTATTTTCTCCAGTATCCTTAACTGCCTTTCCAACTCAGCTAATCAATTTATTGAACTCCTTTTGTATGCAAGAAGCTAATAATCTTGTTGGGAAGACAATATGGTACCTATTCCCAAGAATACCTAAGAATATTAAGGGGAACACTGCAGTGGTAGAGAAAAAAAGGACAATTGTTATTCAGAAAGTGGAGATTACTTTCTGCCTGGATATTAGATTCAAACAGTCCATAAAGTAGGGCAGAGTTTGGATGGGACAAGAGACTGGAACATCTTTTAACAAAGGCAAGTAGGGATTTGGGCCTTTTAATTGTGCAGAGCAAACTAGGTATTTTGTAGAGGGATGATGATGTGAACATAGAGTTTCACAAAGCAAAATTGGTATAAAAAAAAAAAAAGAAAGAAAGAACCTGGAAGACACTGATTGGAGAAGGTCGCTCAATCACAAACGGACTTGTCAGGAAGAGCTGGGATATCCCCTTTAGACATGTGTATTGTGGTGGGACCCTTCTTTTTCCCAGCTAGGATTCAGACATTCGAATGGTGATTATAGAGAGAACATTGATAATAATACTAATATTAATGGATTACAAACATTGTAATGCACCATGATAGTACCTTGTGCACATGAACTTGCCATGACTTTGTGCAGCACATCTATAGAGCCCCTTACCTGGGGCTGTGTATGCCAGAGGAGCTCCACTAATGCTTAGGTAACTCTCATCATACTTGTCAAGCAATAGACATTCTGGATTTATATTCTAAAGAAGGCATTAGGGTCAGGATGCATTTTCTCTGGTTCCTTTCCCCCAAGTGAAATATAGCTTTTCCCCCTTGTGTTTGTTTAGATGACTTCTGGTCCTCTTTCTCCCTCTCATATCAAGCTTCATATCCTCAGTGCTGACCACGATTGACCTCTTTCCCTCAGCTATGGTTCTACGCATGCTCATGTTTTATGAAGTCTCAAGTTGCTCTCCTAATTCCAGCTAGCTTTCATTTTGCCCCATACCTACTCTCTGACTATTCAGCCTTATTATTCCCTATGCATTTGTCATTTATAGATTAGACATGTGATTTCTGCTGAACATTCACAAAAAGCTGAAATGGACTTTTAAGTATTTCCCAAGCACTTAAACATTTTTAAATCTATTTTGCTGATCCTAGATGTGAATCAGCAGAAATATCATAAAATTGCCTTTAAATTTTTGGGTGTCACTCAGAAGTAGAACACTTCTGGGTTCAGTTCCCAGTACAACAAAAACAAAAATAAAAAACAAGGAAGGGAGGGAGGAAGGAAGGGAGGAGGAGGGAGGGGGAGGGAGGGAGAGAGGGAAGGGAGGAAGGAAGGAAGGGAGGGGGAGGAAGGGAGAGAGGGAAGGAAGGAGGGAAGGAAGGAAAGAAGGAAGGAAGGAAGGAAGGAAAGAAGGAAGGAAGGAAGGAAGGAAGGAAGGAAGTCCATGAGAGCATTTACTTGACAGCTTCCTTATAAGAACCTAATGACACACATCTTTAAGGGGATATACCCAGTCATTACATCGATAAACACTTAGGGCAAATTTTCCCCTGGAGGGGAGCTGGCTGGTGCCCAGGATAGGGCGGAGAGGCAGAATATCTCAGATGCATTAATCTCTCTTCTTCCCTACACCACCCCAGTTACTCTGATGCCAATATCAAATGAAGATTCATTTCCAAACAGTGAAAAGTCCTGTCCTGATGGTTTTGAAATACTTACTTTAACCTAGGAACACTGAAAGAAATTTAGGATTTACTTTAGAGCATTTTCCAAAGAGATCATCCCACTAAGTTGAAGCAAAGTATTTAAGAAAAAATAAGGCTTCACTGTGTAAAGAAAATAAAACTAAAAGTGCCATTGTGACCTGGTATAAGTTTATAGTTCAACTACTCCCAGAGTATTAAATGAGGTTATGGATACTATACCTTTGAATCCACATCTATTTCTTTTAGGTGGTCAAAGGCTCGCATTAGGACTATGCAATTACTTTGCTTTTAATAATACAATATATATTCCAGCAATCATACCCTATATATTATACCATTAACACACACAAATAATTTAATGATATTTTAAAAATCGTATTTTAGATGCAGCAGGGGAGTTTATGCTTGAAATAATAACATCTTGCTCAAAGAAGTAACTGATTCAATTGTGTGTGTGTGTGTGTGTGTGTGTGTGTGTGTGTGTGTGTGTGTGTGTGTGTGTTTTACTGGAGATTGAACCCAGGGCCTCACACATGCTAGGCAAGTGCTACAGCCCCAGAACCCTAACTTGTTTTCTGAGTTTTCATATGCTGTTCTTGCCTCCTTGAATCGCCCTGTCCGCTTTTCATAAAGCTTTCACACTGACTTCCTTCTAGTCAAGCCTCTGTCTCCTGTCCCCTAAAGCCTTGATTTCCTTATAACCTGAGCCAGGTTATTGACTCACATGCAGTTGGGTATGAAAAGTAGTAAAATACTTATGTACCTTGTAACATCACCACCACCCTCTTGCAATGACACTACCACTCTGACAACTTTGCTATATATTATCTAAGGACTATAGAAACCTCTACTTTCAAATTTCCTCCCTAGTAGGCTTTTTGGGAATATATTTATTTCCAAATGGCCCTGTTGAGTTTCTTGATTGATGAAATTGACAAAGCATTAATAAAATAGCCCCATAATTCACTGTTAGTCCAGAGCCCAATTCAAGATGAACCAAAAAAAGCTGTGGCCATTGGCTTAGTTCTGTGATGACTCTTAATTAATAGTATGTCTGCCTACCGTGCACCTTAGCCCTCTGCTAAGTGCAGGAAGAGCAAGAAGACGGTGCTTGCCCTCGTTTTCTTATGGCTGAGGGGTGGGAAAGCCAATTACCCAAGCAATTTCTACAACAACTGTTAAATGCTAAGTGGGTGGACAACCCAGACTATGGGAGCCGATTCCCTGCACAGTCCCTTCTAGTGCTAATGGTCCACAAATGTCTTCTCCTTTGGGAACGGGGCTTTTAAACCATAAGCCTATGGATCAGTTCACAAAATATTTATGCCTTGTTCACGAGTAGAAAAAAAAAATGGGCAGACGGATCTGCCAGGGTACAGCTAATGCTTTTAGAATACACATTTATCACTCAGAGGAAGACTGCAAGCCAGGAACTGGCAGAGACAGCTGCTTAGGCTGCTCTGCTGTGATTTAAGCTACAGTCTAAATAAAACTATTTGCAAGTTTCTGTCTCTGGGGATGATGGTGAAAGCTAAAACAACCAGCATTGGATAATTTCCATAATCATTCTGGGTACCTACACCCACTGGGTGGGTGGGTAGACATTCTTTGAACCTAAACCCACAAGTCCCAGCTCCACACCCAGAAAAGCTTTTGTCTCACTTATCTAAGTCCCATTCTCCCTCAAAGTCAGTTCAAGGCCTGACACCAACTACCTGGGCTCAATGTCTGCTTCCATGGTTAGTCACTACCATTGGTGTGGACTTAAAACTGAAAGTGGAATGATCAGATTTGAGTTTTTGGAAGATCTCTCTGCAGTGAAGAATGGAGCGAGAGGGAATGGAAATAGAATGACTTGCCCAGAGACCAGTGGAAGGGTACGAGGGAGAGATTGGTGGTGAGCTTGAAGAAGAGGTAGCAGTGAGGCTGAAGAAAGGTAGACCAAGAAGGTATTGCCAAGATAGAATGGATAGCATTTGAAAAATGACTAGATATGGGTGTAGAAATGAGGATTAAGAAGAGGTCAAGCATAAGGATCAGCTTCTGCACAACTGAATTGATTTAACACCATTCGGGGCGATGCAGGTAGACTTCAACATGCTGAGCATAAGTGCACGATACTCATCCAAGAGGAGATGGCCAGTGGACAGTCGGATACACAAGACTAGAGTTCAGGAGACAGACTTGAGAATCATCAGTAAGTGAAGCCATAGGAGGGGTTATGAGTTGAATTGTGTTCCTGCCAATTCACATGTTGAAGTTCTAAGCTCTAGTACCTGAGAATGTAGTTGTAGATCATGCCCTCACAGAGGAAGTCAAGTAAAAATGAGGCTACCACCATGGACTCCAAACCCATATGATTGGATACCTTTATTAAAAAGGAAAAATTGGAACCAGACACACACACACAGGGAGGTCACCATGTAAAGGTGAAGGCAGAAATTGGAGTGATGATTTTATAAGCCAAGGAATGCCAAAGATTGCATAGAAACCGCTAGAAGCTAAGTGAGAGGCAGGGAGTAGATTCCCTCTCACAGACCTCAGATGACAACCCTGGTGACACTTTGATCTCAGACTTCTAGTCTTCAGAATTGTGAGTTGGTAAATTTCTACTGTCTACGTGTGTGATGCTTTGCTATGGCTGTCCTATCAAACTAACACAGGAGGCGAAGAGATGACCCCAAGGGAAAATGTTAACCAAGAAATGCACAGAGCTAGGGCCAAGACTCAAGAAAGTCCGTAATTAAAAGGATACAAACCTATAAAAAGACATCCAAAAAGGCGGGAGAGAAAGGTAGCAGACTGTGTAACAATATGGAAGCCAAAGAAAGAGAATGAGAAGGTTGCCCTGGTACTACAAAGTGTGACTTCAGTGACATGATAGTAATTATTAACTTTGGAAAGGACATTGTTGGTAGAAAGGGGGGGAAAGACAGCTAGGTATTTATTGAGAAAGGCCCAGGAGATCATGCTGGAAATATAGATAGCACACATATGCAGAGAGGAGGAACTACTTTGCCATATAGTACAGAGATTCTAAAAACACACAAGTTATGTTGATCTAAATAGACAAACCATCTCAAATCTGTTATGTTGGAGGTGAGTATGGGCCCAGAGGGATGGATGGACAGACAAAAAGATGGCAGAACTGGGTACTTTGGGGTAGTTTTGTTATAAAGAAGATAATCCTTTCTCCACAGTGCAAAGAATCCATAGAAATCAGGCATGGCTTTGTGATTTAGTAAGAGAAAAGATGAAACTTTCTTTACACCCCCTTGGAATCTTCCTAGCCAGCATGCAGGGGAATGGACTTGGCATGTCTATCACTTCCCCACTTCCAGGATTGTTGCAAATGTTCCATCAAAATCCCCACCCCAGGATCATTTCTTGGCCTTAGATGAGGGGGGAAATGATATTACAGTGTTTGTTCCTTTGATGAGCAAACGGGAGTAAATTATCTCCTGGGAGTGCCACATTCACCCATGTGAAGCAAATTATAGCAGCACTGCAAGTGTGAGGATGCTCAATGTGCTGTTACTGATGGCTGAGCATAATATATTTAAAGTTTTTCATATAGCAGCAGCCTCTGCAGTTTGTTATGCATGCACTCCTCTCAAAACCTTAAATTTATCTGATGGAGTGAAAGGTAATTCTTCTGATATCCACAATGTCTGAAAGAATACTTAAATCTCCCACAGAGGCCCTGGAATAAGGTAGAAGGTACTGCAGGTATTGTTTTCTAAACACCCCTCAGTCCATCTGCACTTACTCACCCTTTCCCTCTGCTTCCCCACATCAGGCTCTGCCATTTTCTTGGATAACTGACTGCCACATGCTCTCAGTTCCTGTGATCACAGAGCAGACATATCCAAGAGAAACTGGGTAAACCCTGTTCCACACACCTATAGCCTAGAGGCTAATTTTCCTTGCCACTGTTTAGTTTTTGTTGCCAACCATGATTTGTTTACTCATAAACATTTACTGAGGAGTCTCCTATGTACGATGCACTGAACTAGGCTATGTGGTTACAAAGAGGGCAAAACCAAGTTTCAGCCTCAGTTCACAGTATACTGGGGCAAAGAGGTTGGAAAATAGGTATATTATAACCCATTATGGAAAGTACTAGTATAATGAAAAAATTCTGGACTCAGTGGAAATGAAATCTTTAGGACCTTGGGACTAGGCAGTATGAGAAATTATAAGACCTCAGAAGTAGGAACAACACGTTTAGGGCAGCCAGTTCTTGGGAAACTAGTCAAAACCTGCAGGGAAACCCACTTGATGACTTCTTAAGGTCTGTGGTGTCAACTCTGCCATTTGGGCTGAACAGTAGTGACACCAGCCCACAATGAAGTATAGGTTGGGCTGAAAGACAAATCATGTTTTTCAGCTTGAAGAACCCCACTGCCAGCTTCTTTCCTCAAAGCCCTACCCCACAGAACCTAACCTCTCTGGTCCTCTCAGCTCCATGTTCACCTTGTTTCACAAACTTTTTTGTTCTTTATTAATATATGAACCAAAGTTTGTAGGACTCTCTCCAGCATTGATATCTAGCACAGGGAACCTGAGGTAGGAGAGCTTTCTTCAGAGAAGTGGATAGGGAGTGTGGTTATGAGCTCACTCATGCATCCAGTAGTTACTGAGTACCTACCATGTATCAGGTACCGTGATAGAATGATAAAATAGACCTGGTCTCAGTCCTTGTGAAGCTTAGTGTAAGTAAACAAATATTAAAATACGAATATGACAAGCATTCCTAATTACCAGTTATGAGTTCCGTGGTGAAAGCAAGAGGGGGGAGTGAGAGAGAATAGCAGAGTAGTATCTAGTTAGAGAAGGTAATTAAGGGATGTGTCTCTGAAGAGAGGACAGGTGAAATGGGACTTTGAGGATGAAGAGGAGAGAGAGAGAGGCAAAAATTGAGTGAAAAACTCTGAGATAGGAAAGAGGTTGACGTGTTATAGGAAACAAATGCACATGAAGGTAGATGGAGTACAGTAGACAAAGCAGAGAAGAGCTTAGGGTTAAAAAAGAAATAGAAGCCAAGTCTATTCTGAGATGGGACATCTGATACAAGTATCTGCTAGGCAGGTGTTGAAACTTGACAAGAGTCTGAGTGAAGAAGACAGAACCGGTTCTACAAAATCAGTCTCAATAGCATAAAAGAGACAATAGAGCCAGGCATGGTGGTGCACGCCTATAATCCCAGTACTTGGGAGGCTGAGATAGGAAGATCGCAGGTTTGAAACCAGCCTCAAAAACTTAGTGAAGCTCTCAGCAGTTTAATGAGACCTATTGCAAAATAAAAGTAGGGATAGTGGTGTAGCTCAGAAATAGAATGAATGCCCTTGGGTTCAGTCCCCAATTACCCCCCACACACACACACACATACACACACACACATGAGAGAGAGGAGAGGAGATTAGGAGAGAAGGGGAGTAGGGGAGAGGGGAGAGGGGAAAGGATGGAAAGCAGGGCAAGAAATATGCTATCTAAAGCTGAGAACACAGAGAGGATGTCCAGGACGAATACTCTGGGGAATGCTATAATCAAGGGTGTGAGAAACTCAGGCAGCGAACAAAAGAGAGGAGTGGCCAGGGACAGAAGCAGACTCCTCAAGCTGAGAGAACCCAAGAGAACAGAGTTTTAGTTCATCATTTCAAACTTGGCTTATGATAAACCCAGTGTAAGCTGACAATATCCTGAGTCCACAAAGCACCGAATACACGGAATCGGCTGAACATCATAGCTGAGCAGCCCAGTACACTGATGGGCTCAGGGGCTTCCCCTTTTGATGCCAGAGCTGACCTGGAGCTGCAGCTCACCGTACTGTCCAGCATCGCAAGAGAGCACTGTGCAGCATGTTGCCAGCCAGGAAAAAGATCAAAATTCAAAATTCGAAGTGTAGTTTCTACTGAATGCAAATCACTTTTGCACCATCCTAAAACTGAAAAACTGTAACTTGAGTCATCATATGTTGGGGACTGTCTGTCTGCCAAAAGGTCAAGGGGATTGAAGGTGAAAGCTGTGCCCTTTGGCAACGGCAATAAGGATGTCACAGATGACTTACGAAAGTAGTTTCAGGAGAGATGAGATGAACAGACTGAAAGGAACAGGAATGGAGGCAGAGGTTTGAGAAATTGGAAGGCATTTAGCACCAAGGTCAGGTGAAGGGTTAGTCAAGATGAATGGGAGAATCCCAGCCATGATGAAGTAACTTACACTGCAAAAGAAATAAAACAGGACGAAGCACAGAAGACAACTGTTTTCAGGCATTGTCACAGGAGGCGCATGGAGGGTACAATTCCTAGAAAGATCTCACAAAGCCAGCCTGTGATCTCTGACTTCTGCTTGGGGACAGTTTCCTCACTGATGTGGAAAGCTCGAGTCCAAGGTATTGCCAAGTAGAGGAGGTAGAGATCAAAGTGTGGTGTAGCTGAAGGATCTAGAATGCATGGAGAAGTCAGGGAAGAAAGGAGCTGTGATTTCTGGAGCAGTTGTGACCAAATCTCATGCCAGACTCCTTTTCCAGCTTGGTTGGGGCCCACTTCTCTCTATCGAGCTCCCGGTCCCACATTCCGTGATCTCATAGCCAAGCTTCATGTCTCAGTTCAAGGATCGTTCCCTGTCTGTCCCTTGGCCTTTCTCTGTGCACACTGCACTTACCTAATTACCTCATGCTATATTATAATCTCTGGTTTCCTTATTTTTCTCCCTGACAGTGAGCTTTTTAATAGTCAGGACTTTGTAGCTTTTCATGAGCATTTGTTCAGTTCTCCGATTCTTGGGGAGAAACTAAGGACAATACCTAACTAGGCTCTATTGTATTCAGCAACTTTCATGCAAATATGTTTTGTCATCCCCAACCACACAGGCTCAAGAAATGTTTGTTAAATAAACGAGATTAGAAATGCCATAATTAAAGAGGAGGACCATTTTCCACTTGTTTTGAATGTCTCCTGGCTCCACAAAACGGTATTGAGCACCCCACTATCTTCAGTAAATACTTATGGAACTGGGTGATTAGCAGGAAAGTCAGTGAGCTCCAGATGCAATCAAGAGCTGTCTCATATTTAACTCTTTGAGATGTGAGTGTGGAATGGAAACTGTACGGAAGGTTGCTCATAGATCTGTACGAGTATGACATGCCTTTAACTCTGCGGAGATATCACATTTAGGATCTGGGAAGCAAAGGCAGGAGCATTTCTGTGCCCCCACTTCTGTCTCCTGAGGGAGTTAAGAGCAACTGCTTACTCTCTTGGGAAGCTCCCTGAGTCTGCCCCTTCTGGATGGAGTCCATTAATAGACATGCTGAGTTAGTCTGATCAGCAGGTGCATGGAATAGATTTAGCTCTCAAGGCTTTCTGGCAAATCTTAATAGCATGATTACATAATTTATTGTGTGTCTGGCTCCATCAGGGGTTTAGATGAAAGTGAAATATTTGAGGCTTGATATTGATGGAGAAGTCTGGCTGGCAAGGAGAGTCTGTCAAACACTCCCTTGAGAAGATGGCACTGTGTGCCTCTTCCTACACCCCCTTCCCTCTCCAGTAGCAACTGCAAGCTCCAGTCTCCCTGCTCTCTTAGAGTCCCCCTGCAGTATTACTTCTCAATCTCTCAGTAACTTGGGATAGCATCACTAAGAGGTATTTCTAAGGGAGCAAGAGACAGACACTCCCATCTGAGACATAGCACAGATCCTTATCTTTCCCCAGAAGTTGCTGACAGTTCAGCTTCCACAAAGTTTAGAAGGTACAGCTTGACTTCCTGCAGGGTCTGCTGGAGTATAAACCCTGCACCATGCACAGATAAGAGCTCGGACTTCAGAGTTAGGATGGCATGTAAGCTCTGCCATTTGCTAGTGCCCTGCATTTGGGCAGATTATCTTCTCTCCATACCCCTTTCTTCTTTGGCAAGGAGAAGAGTAATATCTAGCTGGTAAGTATGTTGTCAGGATTCAATGATATAATGTATCATATTATTATTTGCAAAACATTATAGCACTTAGACTGGTGGCTTTCATCAACGCTTACTGATTGAATTTTACTTAAATTCAAGGCATAGGCAGACTCTAACTTATAAACTGGAGTTTTTTCAAGTCAAAATGCATTTCCCCACATAAACAAAGTTATAAATTGTGGTTTGACTGCAGTTTAGTACTAAAATCCCATTTAGTGCATAATATTGCTGAAATACTGTACATTTGCAGTGGGGAAGCACATAGAATAAAATCAGTCATTAAACAAAACAACCAAACATTGAATAAAATAGTTTTATATTTATTTTGAAAGTGAGTGGCTGAGTAGAAGCAGATTTAATATAAGGAGGAGGAAGAAGTTGTAGATAATTGCTGGAGAGGATCCTCAGGGAAACATTTGTGTATTTCCTAAATATGCTTGATGTTGATGCCCTGCCTCTTAATTCTGTTTAATTCCCACCGAATCTTAAGACTGTCTTCTTTAATACAAGTATACCATTAGCATCAATCTTCTGATTATCAATGATGACAAACATTTCTTTTAGCTTATAAAGGAAGAGTTGAGTAAAGTTGTTATTTCCCAAGAAATGGAATACTAATAAAAAGAATGGATGAGAGAGAAACAAAACAAAAACTGATTTTAGGATTCTTAGGACCAAGTTAGAAAAGAATCAGAAGTAGGAGGACTTAAAAGTAGATGCACATGCGTGTGCATGTAAAAATCTCACCTCAAACAACCCTTTAATTAAGAGGTGAGTCATCAAAGCAGAGGAAGGCAGCACATAGGATCTCTCCAAAGAGGAAAATGGCAGCGGTGGGCAAGAGACTCAGTCCAGAGAGCTCCTGTAATCACTCTCAGATGGCACTCTCAGCCAGGAGAGGGTATGGTTCCTCTTCTAAACACATGCTTAAGATAGGTTTGTAAAAGAAGGCTGAGTGATCTTTGGCAGTCACTTCAACTTTCTAGATTTGGGTGTCTCACTCATAAAATGAGAAGGTAGGATTAGACACTCTGTTGGAAATTTCAGTCTAAAATTTTAAATTTTTTATGCAAACGTTGTGACTTTATGCCAGCCAGCATTGTTTCCAGCTAAGTACAAGTTAAAAACATAGTCTGCTTGTGAAGCCCAAAGGATTCTTTACCCGCACCTGTTTAAAAATGCATCTCTTTGTGCATCATCATGACAGTTGAGAATGAGCCCATTGTTTCACCTAAGGAAGGATGTTTTTAGAATGACACCTAGACACTGGGCAGTATGTTTTTCAGGAAACAGCCATGAATTGGAACCTTCCTTAGAGCAAAAGATCTAAGTGGGAATCCCCAAAGAATAGGAAACAGAGAATGACTTTATTTTTAAATATGAAAACTGCTCACATTCTGCAAAATTAACTTCTGTTTTAAAGAGTTTATTTTCAAGAAACAATCCAATAGGATATATGATATTTATATATTAAATGTATATACCGAGGGCTTTTGTCAAAGAACATGGTTAACTATGCAGATTGCGAATTAGCCATCTTTCCAAAACATTAGAGGCTTTTAGAATCTCATTTATGCACATAGGTGTAGATTTGAGGTGTCTTCCTGAAAAGACCATCATACTAGCAATTGGGACTCTTAGGCTTAGTGGCTCCTTTAACCACTAATTGAACATCTAACCTTGGAATTTTTTTTTTTTTGTCTATGTGTCTCTTGGTTTTCTATGTGTGAAAGTGGGAAATTCATATCAAATATTACTGCTCTTCTCATTCTCTTATGTTTTGTTCTTGTAAACTATGTGTAACATAACATTTATCAGTTTAACCATTTTTAAGTGTACAGACCAATGGTATTAAATACATTTAGATGATTATTCAACCATTCCCACCATCTGTCTCCAGAACTTTTCCACCCTTCCAAACAGAAACTCCATACCTATCCTCTTATTTTAATAATATCTCTCTTTGCTTAGCATGTCAATCAATAGAGTTCTCATAATATGTATCACATTCCTGTTGTGGTGACAAGAGTTTAAGTTTGAAGAATTATGAAGGGGAAATGGAATTTTCAAACTGGCTAGTTTGGTATTAAATGTGCTAAAAGGCTTATGTATCAAATTGTGATAATTTTAAAAAGCTTCTTTTGGGGGGGCTATACACAAAAGGTGTGAACATTTGAATTCTGTGAGGTATATACTCTCCTTATGAAAGAAAGTACACCAAAAGGATTCCTGACACTTTCTTTGAAAAACACAGAGAATTCCTAAGAAGGTGACAGATCAACCTTTGAGAAAAGCAGCTGAATCAGGTAGGTCAGTTATGTCTTTCCATTGCATCTGGGGGTTTCCCCAAGCTCCACCCCTTAACACACTGTCCACCTCCTCCATGATTGAATGTTCAATGTCCAGTCTTTATCTGCCTATGGCCCTTTACTTGCAGCTTCACAACATTCCTACTTCCCTGCTCTTCCTTGCTCATGTATCCCAGGTCCCTTGAACCTCAACCCCAATCCCATCCTCATCTTGGATAAGGACTAAGTTCCCTTTTGCTCAGTCTTATATATATTTGACTTTAAAAACCCAGTCATATATAAAGTTTCAGCAATGCCTTTATTCTTTGCAGCCCACAAATGGAAAGATGTATAGGTTCTGGTGGGGGATCTTTACCTAGAGTCTAGGAATATCTGGAAACTTTAGGAGATCCCCAGATACTGTGAAATTATATATAAAAAAATATGTGTATATGCATATTACTGGGGAGATAACTTTTTTGGTACTGGAGATTGAACCCAGAGGCAGTCTACCTCCAAGCTATATCCCCAGCTCTTTTTTGTTTTTGAAACAGGGTCTCACTAAATTGCTGAGAATCTTGCTAAGTTACTGAATCCTCCTGTATCAGCCTCCCTAGTACTGAGATTATAGGTGTGCACCACCATGCCCACCATAAGGGGAGATAACTTTCATTGTATATCTCAACAAGGAATCTGTCCCCTTAAAGTTCATTTTATAGAACTTCCACGCTATAGGATATAATAAGTGCCAAAAGGGCTATCAGAGCTGAATGGAACTTTAAAAATTATCTAGTTTGAAATAATAAAAACATGAATTAATCTACTTGCAGATTAGGAAAAGGAGGTACAATTAATAGCATTCAAACTGAATGTGTTCTCCAGGCAAGCATATGCAAGTGTGGCAGTAAAGATTTTGATTAACATAAGTTGATCTAAGGAAGGAATTGGAAACAGTAAGGAAAGATAACCAGTGGAGTTAGGGTTCTAAGGAGCTGTTACAGTTTTCCTCTTTGAAAATTGTTTCAGAAAAATGTGAAGTTTTGCCCACTGTATATGATTTCCTGGCTGAAGAGAAGGGACAATGTGACCCCGCAGTCTTCAAATGCTCCTCCTTCCCCATTTTCCTAGTCTGTACTAACACATGGACAAATGGAACCCCAAACCCATCTCAAAGGCAAATGCAGTCTATGGTTTTGCATTTAAAATCCACAGTTAGAAACATGGTGTGTCTGTTTTTCCAGCATCACCATAGAAGGAATGGAACACCTTAGGTCCCATAACTTATTTCAGGATGGGCATAAAAATCCCATTATTTGGGATGTAAGAACTTTACATTTTGTGTTCACTTAGACATAGCCTGGATTGGAATTTAGCTTTGTGGTTTCAGAAATAGGTCTGGAAAATACATTTAAACCAAGAATCAAGATTGAGGAAGGACGTTTAACATGCCAGATCCCTTTTCAAGCCCTCATATCAAATATCAGCATTTATTATGTTCTCTAGCAATAACTTATACCTTAGACTAGATCTAAACAAAACTTTGTTAGCTAAATGTTCTTGGGATTGTATTTACTTTAAACAGTTCAACTGCTTTCCTCCCTTTATTTATTTATTTATTTATTTATTTATTTATTTATTTTTTTGCGGTACTGGGGATTGAACTCAGGGACATTCTACCTCCGAGCTACACCCCCAGCCCTATTTTTTATTCTTTATTTTGAAACCGAGTCTCACTAAGTTGCGGAGTGCCTCACTAGGTAGCTGAGGCTGGCCGCGAACCCGGATCCTCCGGTCTCAGCCTCCCGAATGCTGGGATTACAAGCGTGTGCCACCACGCTCGGCTCCTCCCTTTAAAGAGGGAGCATTATTTAGTTAAAACTTTATAGAGCTTCACTGAGCCTTTTGCCAGATAGGTTTGTCTTATTTGCTATTCATTACAGAAATATGAATGAAACATTCAATCTCTCAGATAATATGCAAGAAACTACATTAATACCTGTTCTTAAGTCAAATATTCATAAAGTTGCTCTCAGTAAAAGAAACTTTAAAATATTCTCTCATTAAAGACATTATAAAAAATAAAGACATTATCAGCTTGTAAAGGCTAATGTTTGCACTAATAAAAGATGGTGCTGTTAAAGAGAATTTTAACTTCTTTTTTTAAAAATAAACGCCAGCTGGGGCAGTGGAGCATGCTTGTAATCCTAGTACTTGGGGAGAGGGGGTTGAGACAGGAGGATCACAGGTTTGAGGCCAGCCTCAGCAACTTAGTGAGAACCTCAGCAACTTAGCAAGACCCTGTTTTAAAATTTGAAAAAGGCTGGGGATGGAGCTTGGAAGTAAAATGTTCCTAGATTCAATCCCTGGTACCAAAAAAACAAACAAACAAAAAAAGCCTTAAAAAATGACCAAATTATGTAATGCACATACAAATGCATAACAAAGAATCCCACTATTATTTGTAATCATAATGCATTAATAAAAAAAGAAGAAATAGAACTATATGATATTGACTACTCAACATCTATAAGTCAAAAGGACCAATAGTTTCATCTTAATGCTCCTTCATTTTTTAGAGTTAGATTCAACACAAGATCACTTGGAATGTCTGTTAGGCTGACAAGGATCTCAACTTAATATACTGAAAAACATACGTGTTATTCCATTGCTTTTGTATTCCTTTATTTCTTCAAATGCTAGATTTATGCAGTTTTTTTAACTTTATATCATTTCTTTACCCATATTATTGGAGAATAGCAGTTAAAAAAGTTACTAAAATATCAGAGAAGTAAAAAAAAAAAAAAAAAAAAAAAAAAAAAAAAAAAAAAAAAAAAAAAAAAAAAAAAAAAAAAACCAACACAGAAATCTGTTACAAGAATGAAGTAATAAGAAACTTCAGGCTTTAAATAATCTCATACCTAAATAAGTCAACTCTAAACAACTTTTAAAGAGTTTTCTCAGCCCGATGTGCTGGCACACACCTGGAATCCTAGTACTTTGAAGGCTGAGACAAAAGGATTGCAGGTTTGAGACCAGCATCAGCAACTTAACAAGAGCCTGTTTCAAAATGAAAAATAAAGTAGGGCCAGGGGCATAGCTTGGAAGTAGAATGCCCCTGGGTTCAATCTCCAGTAACAACAAAAAAGAATAAATAAATGAACAAAGAAGCAAAGTTTTTTCTTTTAGGATTCAGATTTCCCTAAAGTAATTTTCATCTCCAAATGGCCAATTTTATAAGTTAAAAATCACATATTTCTGCTACATTTCATGGATTTCTGAGAATAAACACAGTGATTTTAATCGTGAGCACAGGAGAATAAGAACTAGCAAATGTCCAGGACAGGAGCATTCACTGTGGGACACCAGTGAGTGTGACTCACAGATACTGTAGGAGGTCGAGGGCCCCACTCTTGCAGAATGGTTTTCTATGTTTTGAAATGGTTTGCCTTGTTCTCAGAGCGTCCTCTGACTCGGTGTTGAGCCTGTTCTACAGCAGACCCTGTGCCATGGTTAGTGACCAGATGCCCTTCTGGAGATAATGGTGAAAGTTACAAGTACTGATTTGTTGTCTCCCTGGGAAACTATTTGTCACTCAGTCAAACAATAGTTGACTTCCACTAGAAGTTTTCTTTTAATCAATTGTTAGGCAGAGTGTGAAACTATGAAAAACAAAAGGAGAAATCAAGATCACTTTTCACTCACAGGGCAGCAGAGTTGTTGAACTGAAGCAGTTCCTTACTAAGATGTGGCATTTCCACAGCACAACCAGAAGGAAAGAAACACAAGAAAATCATTCAGAAAAAGAGTTCAGTGCACCGACCACCCAGGAAGACTGATGCCAGGGTGTATATTCTTACTTTTATGAAGGGTGATTTAGTTCTACCACCTAGCAAAATGAAAGTGTTTTTTCCTAAATAGAAAAGAAAACCAGAATTTTCTCATTTAGTGGTCACAGAAATTATCATCATATATGTATCAATTTACTCACAACCAGGAAGAATAGTTCTGTAAGTGGCTATGGGTGTGGAAACACAGGACACTGAGCCCAGGAAGCAGAAGCAGAGTTGAAGAGTATGGAGGGGAGATTATAGCTGGGGAGGGGGCAGGGACTTCCAGGAAGAGCTTAAAGGAAGTAGAAAAAAAAGCAGGCTTTTTTAAAAGAGCAATTTTGGGTTTAAGGTTTATAGCAAAATTGAACAGAACATACAGAAATTTCCCATGTCACCTCTTCCCTGACACATGCCTAACTTTTCCTATTATCAATACCCCCTGCTATACTGGTCCTTAGTTACACTTGATGAACCTATGTTGACACATTATTTTCATCCAAAGGTCAGAGTTTACATTAGTGTTGTAAACTTGGTGTTGTGCGATTGCTATGATTTTGATACATGTATAAGGACATGTATCTACCACTACAGTATCATACAGAGAAGTTTCACTGATGTAAAAACCCTCTGTGCTCTGTGTATTCATTTCTCCCTGCCCCCAACCCCTGGAAACCACTGGTCTTTTTACTCCATAGTTTTGCCTTTTCCAGAATGTCACATAATTGAAATAATAACACTCTAAGGCTTTTCAGTTTGTCACTTAGTAACATGCATTTGTTTTTGTTTTCTCTATGTTGTTTCATAAGTTGAAAGCTAATTTCTTTTCTAACATGGAAAAATATTCTACTGTCTGGGTATACCAATTTATCCATTTACATGTCGGAAGATATCTTGATTTCCAAGTTTCAGAAATTATGAGTAAACCTGCTATAAACATTGGTGAGCAGGTTTTAGTGTGGATATAAGTTTTCATGATTTGCTGTATTGCATGGTAAAAGTATATTAAGTTTTGCAAGAAACTATTGAACTATCTTGCCAATGTCACTATACCATTTTGTGTTCCCATTACAATAAGTAAGTTTCCCATTTCTTCTCATTCTCACCAGCATTTGGTATTGTCATGGTCTGGACTTTAGCCATTTTACTAAGTGTGCAGTGGTATCTCTTTGTTTTAATTTTCATTTCCCTGATGACATATGATGTAGAGGAATACTAAGCAGGAAAGTTTGCTGATCATATTTGTGATGGAAAAAGATCTCCAGGGTAACTGTGGAGAGTAGACTAGGACAGAGGGGACATCATGGGAGCCATGCTAGGGTGATGGAGTGAAGATGAAGACAGGGAGCTAAACCCAAAATAATTTTAGAGACAGACATGACAAGATTTGGTGATGGGTTAGCCAATCCAAGCTAGAAGAAGGGTAGAAGGCAGAAGATGAAAGAGAAAAAGTGTTTAGAATAACCCCTAGATTTCTGGCTTTTGCCTTTTGACTATTGGTGTTCTTTGCTGAACAATAGAGGATAACATATTTAGCAGAGAGGAGAACCCTTTGGAATGTGGAGAGAGGTGGGAGGGAAACTAAGGAATCTATTTTAGATGTGTTAAGTTTGAGAAATTTATTAGATAACTGAAGAGATAACAGTGAGCTAGAGAAATATGGGAATTATCAGCTACAAGATATTGTAAAACTATGGATTTGGGTGAGATAAATTAACATAGAGACAGAATTAGAAGAGGAACCAATACTGAGCCCTGACATCTCCAACATATAGAGATGAGGTTGAGATGGAGCCAGTAAAGGAGAATGATGTTTAATAAATACACAACTGTGAAACCAAAATTCAGAAAGGCCTCAAAGAAAACAACTTAATATGCCAAGTCTGAAATGCCACAAGAAATTATTTTCCAAGAATTACAAAAGTGTTCTTGGAAGCTAATGAGCTGTTTTGACTTCTGAGAACATATTTAAATAAGTATGAGAAGCTGCATCAAACAATTTGTGCCAGTGTATGCAATTACACCAACACAAATGACACCTAAAAACCACTCACTACTGCAACAGAAGTAAAAAAGTTGGCAAAGCAAGGGAAGACAGAGCCCTACCCCAGGAGCTTCCTGGCTGGCCCAAGTGAAGGAAGACAGCTTTTACTTCCATGTAGAATCCTATTGTTGATCTGTTAGAATGGGTTTTGCATGCCTTCAACAGATGCCTCAGAACATTATCCTGAGCAGCCACAGTGAACCTCAGTGGTTGCTTCACAATTGGGCAATTTAAAACATTAAGAGAGCAGGAGTCAAGCACAACTTTATGCCTTGCAGAAATCCATCTCAATTTAAATGTGGAGTGCAGCCTCTTCTAGGTGGAAATGGAAACAACCCAACAGGAACTCCTTTTAAGGTATTGAATTTACTTCCTATGCATGTACACATTTAAAATTTTTACTAGATTTGTACTCTTTATGGAAGAAGTTATACTAGAAAACCAACCTTAGGCACTCTACTCCTTATGGAACTTATTACACACTTGTAGGCTGCTTTCACAGCTTAAGAGGGTGGATCACATAGCCCATTGTGTGTTACCCTCCCACTCCCATTAATCTGTGAGACAGTTACTATTATCTTTGCTTAACAGATAAAAAAAATGAAATCTCTAAAAGGGTAGATAAAAGTAATTTGTCACATAGTCAACAGCTTTCCAAATAAATAGTCTAATAATTATTTCATTCCAGAATCATGTAGTAAGAACTTGCTGTGGGCACAGGCATTGAGCTAGGATCCCAAAATATAAAAATAAGTTAGGTTAGGTGTGGTGGTGCACA
The DNA here is from genome assembly GCA_004027655.1 of Graphiurus murinus. Taxonomy (NCBI): domain Eukaryota; kingdom Metazoa; phylum Chordata; class Mammalia; order Rodentia; family Gliridae; genus Graphiurus; species Graphiurus murinus. The sequence goes on from PVLC010003470.1 coordinate 84,510, forward strand.
CCTGTAATCCCAGTATGTGGGAGGCTGAGATAGATGAATTGCAGGTTTGAGACCAGCCTCAGCAAATTAGGGAGGTCCAACTTAGTGAGACCCTGTTTCAAAACAAAAAATAAAGTAGGGTTGGGGGTATAGCTCAGAGGTAGAATGCCCCTGGATTCAATCCTCAGTACCAAAAAAAAAAAAAAAAAATCCAGTAAGTTAGATAATGGTTTCTGCTCATGATCTGCTGAGGTTTATTCATGAAGTTGCCAGATAAAATCCCACACAATATGCAGGATAGGCTTAAACTAAAAATGTATTTGTTGTTTACCTGATTAAAATTTAACTGAGCATTATTTTTAAATTTTTATTTGTAAAATATGGCCAGCCTCCTTGTTACTAGAGTCTTTTTATAAATCACCAAGCCAACAGAACCTTCCTTGTAATTTTTCCATTATATGAAGTAACCCTAAACATTTTATTTTCCAGAAAAATTATATCCACCAATAAAGTGTAAAACACAAACTGATGTTTATTAACTACAGCATAACCAGAAAACAAGTTGCAAGGCTTTGGCCAAGAAAAGTTCTATCCCTTCATTCAGCATGTGTAAACATTTTTTCTTAGTTTATACAATGAGCTGTTGAACACATCATCTCAGATCTTAGAGCATGTGATATTAACTCCAATATATAAATGAAGGAACCAAAGCTCACAGAGGCCAAACAACTTGCTTGTGAGTAAACCAAATCATAAGGCTCTGAAAGCAGCCAGTGAATTTTCAGCTCAAGCACATCTTTTTTCATATGATGCCTTGTACTGATGACAACTAGTAACATAGGATCCTGAAATTGAGCTCCTCCCTCAGTTTTAGATGAAATTTCAAAGGCAGAGAACAATACAGAAGGTGTCAAATGTCCCTCAGATACTAAAGATAGGATGCATCATCGAACCCCACTTATACAAGAGTCCCTTTGCTTTGCTGTATCCACATCCTTGCATCCGCCCCTGTGGTGGTAGAGGGGGAGCACCTCTCCCTCACTTCAGGTGGAGTAGCAATAAAAGAATCACTTGGGGGCACTTGGCTTATGCCCTCCAGGGTTTAGGGTTCAAAAATGCTGCAGCTTGATTGTCCCCAGAAGGTGAGAAGTGGAACTGTATGGCAGAGATGCTCCTGTATGGTAGCAGAGAATGCAGAACAGAACCAGGAGCAAGTAGCCCTTCTTCCAGTGTCTGGGCTATGTTCTGGGAACCAGGGAGGGATCTGGCCTGAGGGGCTCCAAAGGGATCCTGCTCAGGAGACTACCAAGAGCGACAATGTGACTCTGCAGTTGTATGAGAACAGGAAACCAGGAACTGAGGGTTGGGGCATCATAACCAGGCCGTTGAAAGGCAACTGCTGGGAACTCTTTGAAGCACTTTATATACATTAGCTCTTCCTTCTTTCCTTCCTTCCTTTCTTCCTTCCTTCCTCCCTCCCTCCCTCCCTTCCTTTTTTTTTTTTTTTTTTGGTGTGTGTGTGGTATTGAGGATTGGATCCAGGGGCATTCTACACCCAAGCCTTATTTATTTATTTATTTTTGATATAGGGTCTTGCTAAATTGCTGAGGTCTCACTAAGTTCCTGAGGCTGATCTTGAACCTGCTATATTCCTGTCTCACTCTCCCAAGTACTGGGTTCACAGGAGTACACAGCTGTACTGGCTTACATTAGCTCTTTCTAATTGTCAGCTTAGTTCTATAAACTAACTACCATGATTATCCCATTTTATAGACAAAAAACTCAAGCACACACGTAGGTGAAATAACCTGCCCAAGTTCGCATGGATGTCAGAGCTGGGAGGTAAACTAAAGAAATCTATCTCCAGATATAGGCTCTTAAGCTCTACCAATTCTGTCTGGCCCTTATTTTATTTAATATTTAAACAACCCAATGATTGTCCTATGTTTTTTTTCATCTGGGTCTATAGAATATGAGGTGAACAGTTCTCAGCAAACCACTGATATTGCCAAAGACCATGCAAACAACTCTTCCTCCTCTTGATTTTGCACCATCACATGATGAGAAAGGAGACATGATATATATGTTTTATTTCTAGTTTTGAACCAGGGCATACTCTCTATCTCCTACTTCCACAGGCTCTAGAGATCACTTTACAAATAATAGAAATGACGGAAGACAAAACAATGTAAAGTATATTGTAGACATATAGAGTCTGATGTGTGGTCTCTGGCTACAAGCTTCTCGTTTTTATTCACTGCTGGTTGGTAGGTAGTGAGAGGTGAAGAGACAAGAAATAAAGAAATTTTCACTCTACTTAATATAATAACAATTTTAATTTATAAAAAGCCTGCAGTTTTATGCATTTTATATGGAAACATATGCAAATATATGAATATATAAAACAAGACCCTTCCTGAGGAAGATTTTAACTAGGACTACTATACTAGAAGCAAGATCAAACTGCTCAGCTAATTGATGGAAGTGCTAAAAGCCACCTCTTAAAGGACTTACCACCATTAGATTATATCATCTTGCATATTCTAAATTGCTATCTTAATGGAATTTAATCCAAACACTATGGCAAATACTTCCTGAGGTGATGTGTGCATGAAGCTAGCTGGTTCAGAGCTTTACAAAGCCAAGCAGGACCATGGCAAGAGTCGGCTTCTGATACCAGAAATGCTACTGCAAAGAACAGCAGGTGGATGGAGGGAGCAGCTGCTACTCTTGCTGCCCTGTACTCCTTCTCGTGGATGTTGGTCATGCTTTCCCATGAGGACCACCTTGTCCCACTCTAGTCTGCATGGCTTAGGTGATCCTGAGCACACCCTGGCTGGGCCATGATCCGGTGTGTCCCAGTCCGTTCTGTACCTCAGCCACATGTGACTGGTTAGACTAATGAACACTGGCCCAGGACTTTGGCTGGAATGCTATGGGGAAGGCACTATTTACAGGTCAGAGTTGCTTAAGGTGTAGATTGCAAGCCTGGAGTTGTTGGGGTCATCTTTGCCATGACATGAAGAATGAAGAGACTTTATTGTTTGATCATTTATATCTAGCCTTACCTGAAGCCAACATATGCCTGAACTTCTCAGTTACATGAACCAATACATTCTGCATTTTGTGTTTGTTTCTGAATTTTGTTGGAGTTGGAGATCTATCACTTATAATTAAAGCCACCATGATCATTTCAATGACTCTAAGTAAAGGAGGATGATGACCTTTGACCTAATCAGCTATTATCAGCATTTAGAAAATAATTTGGAAAAGAACCTCATTAGCTACATTGGAAGATTAAGTCACTCAGAGCTTGACTTGACAGAAGGTAGGAAGAGATGGCTCCATGTCACCATACTGTCTCTTCCTTGCCCCAAAATGTATCCTCCCTCATTGATGACACAAGCTGTTCTACTTCTCATTCTTTGTTGAAACCATTTTCTCATCTTCTTTTTTCTATGTGTATAAATTTAAAAGACAGAAGATTCACTGAGTTCTTATATCCTCCATTTTTATATTAAAATGGTAGGGTTTTTTTTCTTTCTTTTTTTTTTTGCTTGAGATAGCATGGATATATAAAATTTTGTGTTGGCTTATTGTACTGTTTGTCAAAACACAAGAGCCATGGTATCTCTAGTCAAATAAAAGGGATGTTTATTTGTTTTATCAGTGCCAGATAAAACTAAGTCCAGGAATATTATTGCTTTCTTTGATGGGGAACAAAATAATTTATTAGGAGATGTGGCAGAGGACAAGGTATTCATCCCAATTTATTCCATAAATGATGTCTACTTGTTTACTAGTAATAGGTCTACCAATCATGAGTTTATTAGTACATCTGACTGCTATTATTTCCTCCAGCAAACTGCTTGCCTTGAAAAACTTGGTTTCCCTGGTGTTCTGGAGTACTAAAGGAAGACAGGCTGATTCATCCACAGAATCTGAAGAAGGTTTGGTGCTCATGTTGCCTATCAGCATTATGAGTGTGAGGCTTCATCTCAAATGCGGCTTGAAGGTGAAGGAACAGACCTTCCTTCAAAGCTGACAAAGGTCAATCCCTTCTTCTACATTAAAAATATCCTCTCCTCTCAATACAACCCCTTCTTTTGACCATAACAACTTGCATCTCACAATGAACCATGAAGTCCTTAGTCCAGAAAGACAGGCACAAGAGAGGAGATATTCAAGCTTTTTGTCAAAGGTCTCCACTTAGGGGTTCTCTCCAAGGGTCTCTGTTGGTTTCCTTGCTTTCTGATATGCACTATAAATGTTCCAGATAGATCTATGTGCTTCCAATATCTTGACTTCATTATGTTTCCAATAGCTTGGCAGTCCAAATTCTATAAATCCCACTGGGAAAATAGGGAAAAGATAAAGAATCCATCTCTACCCATCTAATCCCTAGTCATAAAAAATCCGAAGTGAAAAAGAAATGCAAAATGCCTCCAGATCTTAGAAAGGGGAAAAACACCCTCCAAAATAACAAAGGAAGAAATCTAGATACATTTTTAGCAGAAGATTTGCAATTAGTCAATTATAATCATGACTTATTTTAAGATAATTCAATATGTAAGCCTTCCAACTCCCCAAATGGATAAACTAGGAAGTGATTATCCATATTAGAAAATGATTACTGCCATGGTTCTTTCAACAAATAACCCAATAAAAACGAGCAATTGAAATGAGTAGATACTTCTCAAAAGAAGAAATACAAATGGCCAACAAATAAATGAAAAAAATGTTCAACATCATTAATAATCAGGGAAAGGCAAATCAAAACTACACTGAGATTCCATCTGAGTCCAATTAGCATGGCAATCATCAAAAATACAAATAATAAATGCTGGCAAGGATGTGGGGAAATAGAAACTCTTGTACACTGTTGATGGGATTGAAAATTAGTACAACCACTATGGGAATCAGTATGGAGATTCATCAAAAGACTAGGAATGAAACTACCATATGACCCAGATATACCACTCCTTGGTATCTTTCCAAAAGAATTAAAGTCAGAACATTGTTGTGATATATGCATACCCATGTTTATAGCATCACAATTCACAATAGTCAAATTATGGGACCAACCTAGGAATCCATGAACAGATGAGTGGATAAAACAAATGTGGTATGTACACAAAATGGAATTTTACTCAGCCATAAGAAGAGTAATTATGTCATTTGCAGGCAAATGGATGAAACTGGAGAACATTATGCTAAGTGAGATCAGCCAGTAGCAGAAAGTCAAGAGTCATATGTTTTCTTTCATATGTGGAAGCTAGAAAGAAAAGGGGAAACAAAAGGGACTTTAGGTAAATAAGGAGAGATACCAGCAGAATAGTGGAAGTGATTTGGGGGAGCGAGGAAGGAAGGGGGAAAATGAGGACTGAGGGAGGAGACAGTTCAGATAATGTCATGTCCACATGTGACGATACCACTACCAATCTCACTAACGTGTACTGGGAGGGAGGGGGGATGAGATGTGAGGAGAAATACACCGAGTGATGTGTGCATGTATGTTTGGATCACACTGAACCTCGCTATGATGGAGAGTTACAATGCACCAATGAAAGTATAAAAATATAATAAATTAATGTCAATATTCTATGGTATAGTTAAAACACAATTTAATTTAGAAAAAAGGAAGAAAGTCATCTGCAAAGTTTATAGTGTAAGTATTTTATGAACAGGAATAGCCATATTAATAGGCAATAATTTATTTCTGCTTTCATAGATATCTTTGTTAAGATAAGCGACACTCACCTGTCTAGAATCACTAAGAAAGAGAAAAGGCTTAAAAGTCTCTCTCTCTATTTTTTTTTTTTTTGCAGAACTGGGGGTTGAACCCAGGGGCATCCTTCCTCTAAGTTACATTCCAAGCCCTATTTTTTATTCTTTATTTTGAAACAGGGTCTCACTAAGTTGTGGAGGGCTTCACAAAGCAGTTGAGGCTGGCTGCGAACCTGCAATCCTCCAGTCTCAGCCTCCCAAGTACTGGGATTACAAGCATGTGCCACCATGCCCAGCTTCTTTTCTTTCTTTTTTTTTTTGCGGTATTGGGGATTGAACTCAGGGGCATTCTACCTCCGAGCTATACCCCCAACACTATTTTTTTAATTCTTTATTTTGAAACCGGGTCTCACTAAGTTGCGGAGTACCTCACTAGGTAGCTGAGGCTGGCCGCAAACCGGGATCCTCCGGTCTCAGCCTCTCAAGTACTGGGATTACAAGCATGTGCCACCATGCCCAGCTTATTTTCTTTCTTAAAAGAGGCACATATAAGTAACTTGTATGCACATAAGCCTCAGTTTTCCTAAAAGCAATTTTTCAAAATCATTATAGATTATTTTACTTGGACATAACATCAAGGATTGCACAATCAGCTTACTCTATAAACAGTATTTTCATTACGTCAACACAAATACATGGTCTCTATTTATGGGATGCCTGCACATCTGGAATGTTTGGCTTTGGGGCTTCATTAGGGCTTAATTGCTTTATTTCATTTTATTAGTTGGTCCCACCATTGCCCATTAATAAATAAAATAATAACAAGACCACTTTTTAGGGTGAAATGGGGAGGTGGTTTTTAACCTTTTCTAGACAAACTTTTAATTAATCTCAGTTGCAATCACCATTTCTTTCTCTGCTTAACCCTTACCCTTGTTGGTGAAGGTTTCTGTGTTGAAGACTGAGTGCTAGCAGAGAAACACGCCCCTCCTTTAGCGCTGATTTCATAGAAGCATTTTTCCAGAAAATTATAGTTATTTGGAATATTAAAATCATCATAGTAATGGTGATCACCACATTTCATAATATGTAGATGTTTTCACAGTCTAATATCTCCAAAATCAGCCTGTGTCTTAGAGTTTGCAGTGTCTTACAATCACTGTTAGCCATGTGGCAGATGTGGTGTTCTTGGCATAGTCTTTGAACACGTGATCTTCACTGTAATTCCTGGCATTACGGGACAATTCAGTCCCTTGATGTTTCAGCCTATGAACCATTCAAGGACTGTCTGCGGAAGGAAAACAAATCCTGGCTGCTGTTTAAAAATCTTCTGTTAATACTGACAAAGATTGTGCTTGACCAAATTTTAGTCACCCTCCTAAAACTTCTCCTAGGCCCATCTTCCTTATAAGATTCAGTTTTAGCAAGAACCCTCTGTCCTCAGCATCTGATCATCCTCCATATCCAATCAGATTCCTCATCTTCCATCATTCTCCAAGCCCTGTCTGGTCACCATGGCCTTTCTTCAGCAAGAATCCTGTTAGGTCACGTTAGCTAGAATGTCTCTTAGCCCTGAGGTTTCCTCTTAGTAATTTTCCATCCCCAACTCTTACGCTGTTCCTTGGCTATAAATTCCCACTTGCCCATGTTAGGTTAAAAACTGAACCCAGTTCTTTATAGAGGTCTCTCATCCCCTGTTGCAAGATTCCTAAATAAAATTTGCTTCTACCACTATAAGTACTGTCCTACTGGCAAGATTAAAAAAAATTACCGATATTATTTACTATACTATGGGCATCAATAACTTGGAAAAAAAATTCTGTAGACAACAATGGTGCAGTCTTTGAAGAAATGATACATCACTGTCCCTCTTGACAGCACAAAGGATGTTTTAGCATAGAAAATATGGACTTCAAACACTGAATTGATGAGCGATTTGGGCAATTCGGGCATTTAACTTTTCATATATTCACAAGAGAGATAAATGCTAGCATTTTGTGTTTAAGTTAGCCTCAAAGATCTCTTTCAGTAAACATAAAAGAAAAATTCAAAACAATATGTATCACGATTTATTGCCATTTTTCTCTTAGAGAGCTACATAAAACCTTAGATTCGATGACATGAAGTGGATTTTAGTGGAGACTACAAGCAGTGAATTAGTAGTGGTACTTACAGAACAAGTCTGAGAGGTGCTTTGAGATCACACCCAGGATCTAGGAAAGGGGGATGATCATCAACATCGGCAGTGGAAACTAGGGAGGAGTGGGCTCCTGACCTTTTTTTCTAGTTCAGCCTCTCCCCTGAATAATATTCCTCCTCCTTTCTTTGATTCTTCTATTAAGAATATGAATATGATCCAGACACGGTGGCACATGCCTGACATCCTAGTACTTGGGAGGCTGAGACTAGGGGATCACAGGTTCAAGGCCATTTAGCGAGGCTCTGAGAAACTTAGTGAGACCCCGTTTCAGAATAAAAAATAAAATAGGGCTGAGGTGTAGCACAGAGGTAGAATGCCCCTGGGTTCCACTGCCAAAACAACAACACAGAATTATCAATGTGGTTGGTTTATGGACAAACTGAACTGAACTTTAAAAAAGTGTGTACAGAGTATTTTTTTTCCCTGAAAAATAAAATCCAAGGTCTTCCACAAAGCCCTGCATGACCTGACCTCTGGCTGCATATTCAGTCCCCCTCACACTAGTTGATGGATAAAATACAGGTAAAATACTATATGGGATAGACTTTATTTATTGTTCACATGAAATTAAAACTTACCTGGATGTCCTGCTAGATCTGTCAGTCATCCTCCTCACCACTCTGCTCCAGTCTCCCTAGCCTCCTCTGTGTCCTTTAGACACCCCAGCCTTTCTTCCCCTCGCTTCACATCTGCTATCTCATTTCTCTGCCTCATTCTGTTCCTTATCATCCTTAAGATCACAGCTGAAGTGTCAATTCTCAGACACTCTCTGATGCTTTAACCTAAATCAGGTGCTCTGTTGAAGCTTCTCATACCTTTTGCTTTCTTTTACAATTCGCAACTTACTCCCTTAATTTGTTGCACATGTAACTGGCACCTGTATTAGTTTCCTCTTGCTGCTGTAACAAGTTACCAAAACATAGTGGTTTCAAACAACACAGACTTTATCTTGTAGTGCTGGTGGTTAGTGGCCCCAAATTGGTTGGCAGAGCATCATGCCTTCTGGAGGCTTAAGGGGAGAATTGATTCCTTGTCTTTTCTGGCTCCTAGAAACTACCTTCATTTGTTGGCTCATCATCCCATATCTCCTACTTTCTTCCCCATTATCTCCTCTGACTCTGATCCTCCTGCCTCCCTTTGATAAGGAACTTTGTGATTAGATTGGATCCACCCAGATAATCCAGGATTATCTTTTCACTTCAAGGTCTTTCATTTACTCACATCTGCAGTCCCTTTTGTGATGCAAGGCAATACGTTCACAGGCTTGGGAGATTAGATCAAGGGCATCTTTGAGGGGCCATTATTCTGCCTTTATAGCATCGCATAGACTGTGGAGATGAACTCTGTTTATTTTTCCCCACTGTATTTTCAGTGGCTGTAATCAACAGGCACTAGATCAATGTTGGTGAAATTAGTGAATATATCCTTTTTGTTGCTCTACTTAAAAGCAAATTGCAAATCAACACACGATTTACCTAATGCAACTGATGAATCTGAATGCTTAATTCAGAGACCTGATATTTCAAAAGCATTGTCTTAAGCAGATGGGGAAAAACCCCTGAATGTGCCAGGGTGGCCTTAGACGTGCCTCCAGTGTTCCCGCCTTCTTTCCTCTGTCTCCCCCTCAGAAGCACAAGATGCCTAAGACCGTTCTTTTCTTTAAGCTCTCATCTCTCAGCCTCCAGGACACCACATTCACCTGGTTTTCCTCCTGCCTCTCCAACAATTCCTTTTTAGTTTGCTTTCATGATGTGACTCCTCTAAGTGTACAAGACTTGGTTTAGAGCCCTTCTCACCTCTAGCCTCACTCCCTTGAATAATTTCATCCTGGCCCCATGGTTTTAACACTATCTCCTGCTGAGATTCCAAATTGTCTCCAGGTGTGACTTTTACCATAGTTCCAAAAATATTTAGCTTCCTCCTTGGTACCCTGCCTGAATGTCAAATATGATCACAAACTTAGAATGTTCCAAACAGAGCTTTTTACCCTCCTTATTCTCAAATGCATCTCTCCCCTTAGACACCAGTATCACAACAAATAGCACCACACAATGAGTTAACATTCTTCTCTACTCCCCACTTCATGAGCCAGTTCTGTTGATCCTGCCAAAAAACACACTTCAAATACACCTCCTTGCCACCATCTCTATGCACACATTTAATAGATACCTCCATTGTCACTAGCTCCACCCAATGTCAAGGGGTTTCTCTGCATCTGGCCCTTCCTCCACCTGTACTGCATTCTCCAACCAGCAGCCAGTGTGGTCTTTTCGCACATCAATCTAATCATGCTGTGCCTTTGCTTAGAACTTGTCAGTGGCTTACCCTACATTCAAACCCAGCCTCCTCTCTTTGTCTTACAAATCCTCCATGATCCATCTTCTGGGCCAATCTCATGGGCTCTTTCTCTCATTGGCGCCCTGTGATGTTTTCAAACTGGCCAGGCTTACTGAAGGTCAGAGCCTTCGCACACGCTGTTCCCTGTGCCTAGAACTCTTCCTAGCACCTTGCAGGGATGAGAACTTGTAATCCTTCAGGTCTCAGAGCAAATATTTCCTCTTTGGAGAAGACTTTTGTCAGTCCCCTAACATAGCCACTTCCCATCCATGCACCATGGCGTTACCACGTTTGTTCTTTAGGCTCACAATACAACCCTCAATCATGTTCTTCATTTATGTGTTCTCTGGTGCATTGATCATCTCTTCCACTAGGGTAGACACTCTTGAAGACAGGGAACCCATCAGTCTCCTCACCAGATCAGTCCAACACAGAGTAAGTAGGTCCTCAAATAGTGTCTTCTGACTAATTAAATGAACAAATGGATTGATAAAACAAAATCCCCAGAACTTGCCCAATATATGAACAGCAGACTGTTTTACTTTGGCATTGACCTACTGGAGAATCTCCTCAAGGTATCATAACTACCAAGAATTCTGAGAAAACAGTCATCCTGGGAAGTAAACTGGAACAGCGGCAGTTGGTAAATTGCTTTAGTGTCATGAAGCCTGGCCTGTATACAAGGCACTAGTGATGTCTTATGACATTCCCGTCCTCAGTGCTGATGACAGGGGAGGTCCTCAGTTTTGGAAGGAGCAGCCCTCTTACACAGGCAGCAGGAGGAACAGGGACCAGCCCTTTGAACACAAGGAGAGCAGTATCCGTCCTCAGAGTCCAAGGGAGAGCTGGGGCTAGGTACCAGATATAGAGAATGTGGCACTTTCTAGACCACTTTTTGGTTCTTTAACTCTGTGTATGTGGCTTTAGAAAAATGTCTCTCTCTCTGTACATGTGATCTAAGAGCTCTGTTTATCTTCAGTTCTGCAGTTCTGAGAGGCCAGACCCAAGGGGGCTGGAACCAGAGATGAGTGAACACAAGGAAGGACAGTTCATCCTCCTCTGTCCAGTGGGACCCTCACCAGGGGCAGAGCAGTGGGTGGGGACTGCATGGGACTGTTCAACCTGGTTCCACAGTGACAACAGCCCAAGAGCAGAGAAGCCTCAGTGGGTGGAGCAGGCTTCTTCCACTTGAGGGAAGAAAAAAAAAGGACTAACCCACTAGCTGGCATCATAGATCCTATGGTTAGAATCCGGAATGTCTCCCAAAAAACTCAGACGTTGAAAGCATGTCCCCAGTGCAGCAAGGTTCAGAGGTGGGTCATGGCTAGAGTAGGTGGGCCATTGGGGACATGGCCTCGAGGACTATATCTGTCCCTGGCCCCCCAGTCTCTCCTGCTTCCCATTTGCCATAGGTGGTCATCTTCCACCATACTTTGCTGCCATGATGTTTCTGCCTTGGAGCTGGCTGAGTGTGCACTGAACCCCTAGACTGTGAGTCCAAGTAAATCTTTCCTCCTCAAAGTTGTTCTTGTCAAGTATTTTGGTCACAGCAATGAAAGAGCTATCTAAAGCAGTAGCATTCCTGGAGGACCCCAGGAAGAAAGCACCAAGAGGAGACAAAGATTTTCTGGCTACAGGCAGCAAGGGGCTCTGAGTCTCTGACACAAATCTTAAACAAGATACTAACACCATATCCCCTGTGGGTAAAATCAGATACATAAGTCCAACATGAAAAAGACTAGATATTTTCATAAACTTTTTGCGAGCTTGGTTACAAACTCCACAGGCTAGTATTTTACTGACTGTCAGTAAACCGGAGGCAAGAAATAATGGTAAGAAGCTCCATGGACAGAATGTGGGCGCTCCTGGCTCTTTTCTGGCCTCTTCAGCTTCCTCAGCAATATTTAAGCCAGGTACCTGCCTCTGGTAACTAATATCCAACCATGATGTGTCCATATTCCTTCCCTGGAGGGATAAAGAAATCAATGGTTTTTTAGGGAATTTCTTCCCTCATTTAGATCAGTGGTTCTCAACGGGGACATTTATCCAGAGCTTAAAGGTGACTTTTGGTTGTCACCACTGTGTGGGATGGGTGTTAATGGAAAGTAGCTGGGAGGCCAAGGGTACTGCTACATATCCTATGATGTATAGGACAATAAGTCCACAGGAAGAATTATCTTTCACAAAATGTCAATGGTGCAGAGTTTGAGAAATTCTGATTTATACTAAAATGTACTTATATCTCTTTGTTCTGGAGCTAATTATGAATGCTAGGAGAAGGGAGGAAATGCCCTGTGATATTTAACCAGTTTGCTCATGCATG